>JAJJWW010007662.1:0-281905 GCA_023531295.1 Papaver armeniacum
TGCATTAGGACTATTAACCAATCGTTGAGCAAATTAGCCCGTGATAGAGTGTGTTGTAAGAAGACACTCTACACTTGGGGATAATTTGTGAAGTCAATTGGCATAATTTCCACATAATACCTCAAGGGTAGTGCAAGACTAGAACTTGTGTGTATTACCTTAGTATAGGTTTAGGAGGTGAATTCAATCACCAGGTTTCAAACCCCTTGTTTCAACACTTTGTGCTCATCTTTACCTTAGTTTAGAGTCACACTAACTCAACAGAATGACAAATAAACCAAACATTTGTGTTACTTGTTAAAATGTTAGAAG
The DNA here is from genome assembly GCA_023531295.1 of Papaver armeniacum. NCBI lineage: Eukaryota > Viridiplantae > Streptophyta > Magnoliopsida > Ranunculales > Papaveraceae > Papaver > Papaver armeniacum. Next base: position 313 of record JAJJWW010007662.1, read on the forward strand.
CCCTGATCAACTCACAAGCACATTCCATTTCTCTGTGGATTTGATGGCAATAAATGTGCGCTGGAAAACACTTTTAAAGACCTACCAAAATGTTAGAATGGTTGATGGCAACATTGAAAATGGGAATCAAGCGGGGGTTTAGGGGGTTAGAATGAATGTTGATTGAGTTTTTGATTTGGAGCAGGGCGTATGAAATTTGAGACATACATCGGCCCGATAATGAAGAGAAGTTGTTGTTCCTACTAACGTTGGTTATAGAAGAAGTCATATGGCGGAGTTTTTTCAGCTGCTGTTGCTATATATGGAATGGTTTTGGCGGTATTTGCGGGTTTGGTATGAGGTCATGGTGATGTGCGGGGCGGAGATGGATTGTCTTTTTATCGATTCCCGTGTTCTCGCCAAGAGATGAAATGTATGAGATGGAAATTTAGTGCCAAGCATTTGTGACTTTTGGCGTGGCTAAATGGTTTTTGCGGTGTGTGTATGAATGAATGAGTATTAATCAAGTAGATGTATGCTTATTAGGTTGGAGAAATAGAGCTTTTGCTACCGGTTTGGTCGAGATTTGAGTTGGGCGAAATGGGTTGTTGGTTTGAGGCGTGGTGAAGTTGTTGGTGGTGATACTTAGCTGCGAGGGAAGGTGAAGGCTTGAGATAATGGGTGGATAATGGGTTGAACCGAGGCTAGAAGTTGAGTTACAAGGGATTGGAGATGGAGTACTTTAGCTTTTGTGGTGTGTTTATTTGATCCGAAATGAAAGAATGTTTAGATGCGGCTGCGCGAGATGGAGTTAATTGCAGTTGCATAATGGGTTTTGAATGATCTGGTGAGAATGGTGGTGTTAGCTTGACATGAAATAAGGGTTAAGTGGAGACTCGAGTCTCAGGTGAGTGCAATGGGTTTCTGGTGAGTCTATGAAGTTGCAAGTGCAGTGATTGCTGGTAAAGATACAGATGCAGATGTGTTGTTGCTGCCAGTTAGAGAAGAAGCTGTGGAGGTGGTGTTGGAATGGAGTATGAGGTGTCTGTCATGGGCTTACAGCAACTGAGATATATAACAAGTGAAGATGTTTGTATTTTCGTACAAGATCTTTGGGATTTTGGATTGAGATTGCGGTGGCTATTTCAACGGATGGTGTTGTGGAGATGTGAGCGAGTTGGCTATGCGGGGCGTTATAGCATTGCATCTGGTAAAGGGAAGAAGTGATGTTGTGAAAGAGCAAGAAAGAATCAACTTGAGTGGGTTGCGGTGGATTTGTGTTTGTAGAGGATTGTTTGAGTTGAATCCAAGTTGCAGGGTGTCTTTGTGCCTATATTTGAAGCTGTATAGAAGGAATTACGTGATGATGGATTGTAGGCTAGGCGATTGTGGTTGCTTGTGCTTGGGTGCAGCACCATCTCGGCGCATCACAGGTGTTGGCCTTATAAAATGGCTTTGGCCTAGAGCCAAGTCGGATGACTTGCGACTCAGGTGAGTTAGACTATGACTCAATCTGACTAAGTGATTTGGCTTCGGCGGAGTTGACCTAGTTGACTCGAGGTGATCGGCATACTTCGTGTGACCGATAGTAATTTTGCAGTGGATTAGGCTGACCCCTATGAACCCAGTTTTCTGCTGACACTTTTTGGCAAGAATTTTATTGGGTTATTTCTACACATAGTTTTATGGGCTTGGTAGACTTTTTGGTGATGGACTTTGAAGACTAGACCTAATTTTAGAAGTTGGAGAAGAGCTACAAAAGAAAAAGTTCTACTTCTTTTTGGGATATCACGTATTTTTCTACTTGGAGCTTTTTGGAGAGAACTCTTTGCTAGGGTTTGCTTTTAGTTATTTTCATCTTCTTTATTATTGATTATGATGAACTCCGTTAATATGAGTAACTAAATACAATTATTGGTTATGGGATAAAGTTGATTTCATCAAACATGCTATTTGATTCTATGAATTAGTTTTGTCTCAATTCTATCGTTTATGATTCTTGTTTTTATTATCATATGATTTGAATGCTAGTTTGGTTGAGTCAGGAATCAATTGGATTTGTTTTCATCTCTATAGCTATATTAGAGTTTTCACATACATAAAAGTTGTTATCTACGATTTCTAGTAGCATCTTGTGGTTATTACTTGTAGTGATACATCTTTTTAATCGCATATGAATCATAACCTTTGTTAAAACGAATTAGTGCTTTTACATGTTTGTTTGCATTGATTAGTCTTATTTCATAGAACTTATTGCTCTTAGGGAGTTAAACTTAATTGTGCTTTTACACTTTAGGTTGCTTTCTAAGTAGATTTCACAATATCATCTTTTAATGTTGTTTGTGATAAAATTGGGAAATAAATGGATACTCTTGCGATCAAGATATCCTAGGACTTTTGATAATTGCTGAGATTAAATTACCAATTCTAGTCATTAATGAAAATACATGTTTGTGAATGATACTATCCGTGACCAATATCTTCTCTCTATTGATTATTCCAATTATTTGCTTTGCTTTATTTTTATTTTATTACTTTGCTAAAACAACAAAAAATCCCCATTTGGTTACCTTAGAAACCATAAAATCGCATAACAACAATTGCCTCTTTGTGGATCTGAACTCTTTCTTATCACATACTATATTTATATCTAGTTGAGTGAGAAAGTGAATTATTTTGTTGTCTGACGATCAAATTTTTGGCAGATTCTGGGGAGGCGACGGTTGTCATTTGTTTTGGTTTTCTTATTTTATTTTTTATTTTTTTTTAGTTTTGTTTTGTTTTATTTTCTGGTTTTAACCTTGTTTTGAGAATGCGTGTTTCGGGTACTTATTTCTAATGGATGGAGCATATTGTAACAATGGATACGGTTTCCAACAACCTCAACAACATGACAAGCTGCCCACCATCTATGGGATACAATCAAAACCAATTTATTGGCTATGATGTATATCTAGACAACCTTACGGTGATTTTTGTACATACCACAACAACCTTGTAGTGGGTATGTAAATCCCAAGCACCAAGGTGGGATAATTCTACTTCTAATTGGCTTCATTCGAGTTGTATGCAGATTTTGAATGGATTACAAGACATGCAACAAAGACTAGACCAACTTGACCCTAATAGAAAAGAACGTCGCACAAACCAATTTTTGCAACACTTTTCTTACCCAACTGGAAATCGTAGTTATGATCATCCACCCTTTCAAAGGAAGAGTCATGGGAAAGAACCTATTATAGCCAACGGTGGTAAGCGTGTGAACGTCAGGAAACTTGCACTGCAGAAATTATACAAGTTGGAAGATGATGGAGCCTCGGAAAGAGCTTGAAATTAGTAGGACCATTCGTATGGAACTTAAACGGCGTCGTGATAAGGATGGGAAATAGACGACGATTCTTATTACGGTGAGTGCGAAAATGAAGGCGAAGATGATTGTGTTCAAAGGACCAACCTTTGGAGATATTTGATGACATTAGTGTAGTTGACTCAACTCTTGATATTTATAATGATCAACCACATATTCAAAAGGTACATGAGTATGATGAAACTAGTGTTTTACAGAACTTTGGAACAAGGTTTGAGTCTAATGAAGAGGAGTATGTTGAGAATGAGACCGTTATGACCAATATTGTGGAAGACCCAATTGAGCTTGCAAAGGATTGTAATAATGATGTTGATGTCGAGACTTTGGTTAAGGCAGAAACGCCACGAAAAATGGTTGCAAGGTTTGATGAGGACCATGATATACAAGAGGTGAATAATTCACTTGAGTTTTTCAAGGATGAAGAGGATTAGTAATACAAGAGATTGTGAAAGGTTTGTCTAATCGTTTGCATATTAAGTCTTCTCCTTTACCTCTTATTGGTTTGAATGTATGTGCTTCATGAAATATTTTGAATGACTTTGTTTTGCAATATCCTCCATTAGAGATACTTGATTCTCAAACTATGCGAGTTATGGAACAAGAAATGGAAGTTCCCGAATTCTATGTTCTTTATCCCTTTCCAAGTGTGGACAGAATAAGTGTGAAACTTTTATCGGTTAATAGATTCATTTATATTTCTATATTACTAATATTTGTGTGAAGCTAGTATTTCCAAAAACAGGTTCTATGGGAGGATCCCCAACTTTGATTATTGGTGTATGGGGAATCGTCTTACAAGTCGACTGACGACTTTAAACCAAGCTAAATGGGAGCAACCACTGGTTTTGTGTATCTATCTGTATCTTTTTATTCATTTTTAAGTCTTTTTTTTTTTATCTTTATTTTCTTATTTTGGATATTTTCATATCAAAACTTCAACTTTTAGAGATTTTTGAACAATTTAGAACAAACACTAGCCTTCTAAGTAGATGGAATTTTTCTTGTGATGAGGTATATTGGGTGAGTTAAGATTAGATGCCAACTAAATATTTTTTTTTAGTGTTTATCCTCTATTGTTCAAAAGTATCTATAAGTTGGAGGATCAGTTCTATATTTTTATTTTCTTATTTTGTATATCATGTTATGAATTTCCCACCTTGAACTTTACTTTGAATGACTAAATTTTACATTGAGGACAATGTAAAGTTTAAGTGGGGGAACATTTGTATGTTTGTATAGTTTGTTTGATGCCTTTAGTAAAAAAAATAAAATATATATATATATATATATAGAAAAATAAAAATAAAAAAAACAAGAAAAAAATTGCTTTATGAACTCCAAATCTAGAAACTTGTGCCTTTAGGATGACACTACCAATATAAGTGGATGGAACCATCTTGATTGCATGAGTTGAGGAACCCATTCACTAAAAGGACAGATGTGAGCTCGGGTGTTACAAATAATATGATAGTTGTTACCATGTCTGGAATATCACCATATCACTTCACATTTTTATTTTTGCAAACTTTTTGTTTCTCTAAGTGATTTTTCATTACTGCTAGGATGAAATAGAGTGATTGAGTTACTAAAAAGAAAAAAAGGAAACCAGACCAATTAGACCAAGGTGTATATATAAAAAAATGACACTTGGATAGCATTATGTGAGTGTTCTCTGTCTCCGTCGCCTAAACAAGTGTGGAACGCATGATCCAAGGGAATTACCATGTAATCTGCTTGACAAGAAGCATGCGCCTCGATCCAAAAGATCTAATCATGTTGTCAAATCAAAAAAATTATTAATATTATTATTTAATAAAATCGACTCCTGGTTCCTGTATATGCCGGTTGAGTTGATCTAGAATTAAGATTGTTGACCACTGGTTCCCTTGTATATGCCGGTTGTGTTGACACTAGAATTGGACCGTATCTCAATCCAATAGGATATATAGGTTCATCTTGGCGGTGACCTTCTGATGATATATGGGAAACACCGATCACTTGTCAACATTCGCAAACATCTACCTCTATATCCATCTTCTTAATATTTTCATTATGATTGTGGTTAGTTAGATTCCGAGTATTGTGGTTTGTTAACTTTCTAAGTAGAGCTTTATTTACTTATATATGAATTAAATTTGCATCAAGGTACCTCCTCCCGTAATCATTTGGATTCATTCATAGACTCTTCACATGTAGTTGAAATTTGGAGTAAAAGGTTTTGTAGGTACACCTCTTGTAAACCTTCACGAGACTAAAACTCATCCACTAGGGACACCTAGAGGTTTAAAGGCTTGTTATTTATGCTAAGAGTAATCGTAGCCTCGATGAAACGGAGTTGTATGTATGTTTTAGAATTATTTTGTTTGATTTGCTCGAGGACTAGCAAAGTCTAAGTGTGGGGAATTTGATAGGTGTCTAAAACACCTTAATATTTAACTATTGTTTATTCTTTCTTTGCTAAGTTTTCTTGTAAAATATTATCTTATGTTTGCTTTTGAGTGTTTAGGTACTTTGGAGTCATTTGGAACAAAAGAAGAAGAAACGTCGCTTAAAAGGGCAAAAGTGTTGGAGGCATATTATTTCTCATTATTTGCTTTTATTTCTTTATCTCTGTTAGAAAAATATGTCGGCTTTAGTGATGCAAATTAAATACAAAAGCATGACAGCTTTAGTGATGAAGAGACATTGAAGAGAAAAAGTGGACTTGAGAAGTAAAAGATGGCTACTGTTGCAGAAAGAATTCAAAGAAGAAGAAAGCGTTCATTTGGACCGAAAATGAGCAAAAGACCGATTCACATGCGAGCGAAGCTAGCTACGGTTGAGCAAGAAAGAGAATAGGCATGTCGGGTTCTCCGGGAACCGACAAGAAATTCATCATCCGGGGTACCCCTTATCTACTTCACAAGGGTGGCTATATCTATTTGTTATTCTATAAAGTGACCAAAAAAATCAGAAAAATCATTTCTCTTATCATTAGCTGTATTTCCTATATCACCTGAAATTGAGAGAGAAGAGATGGCGACACCAGTGGTATTCAGGGAGAGATTGAGAAGAGGTTATATTTCTGAATCTGAGGAGGAAATGGTGGTTTCGATGGGGTATTAGCTGAATTTGAAGGAGGAGATTATGATGCTGTTTCCAGAAGTAGAAGATCTGTTTTACTGAGAACTAATTAATGGGCTTAAGTAAATAGAAGATTTGGTAGAACAAAGAAATGATTCTGAGTTGATTTGGAGATGCTGGTGGTGCTATTATGCGATGGGTATGCTTCTGATTTATAGTTTGGATTTTGGATCTGAGTTGAGTAGTAACTCACGGGTCTCTGGAGAAATGGGAGAAGGAATTTGTTCTGTTGAGTTTCATGGAGATAAAGATCGAGAGAAGTTTTTGCTTGATTTAATAAGGAAGGAATAATTGATGATAGGGTTTGATGAGATGAAGATGGGTTCAATTCTGGTGATGTTGGTGGTTGAATTTGAGAAGCTAGGGTTTTGCTGGTCATGTAACAGAAGCAGTGTTGGTTGAACTGAAGCTGTAGTGTGAAGGATGAAGTCTGTAGATTGTGAAATTTAAGGGATCTGATGCTATTTTGAAGATGGGTTTTGCTCAAACATCGAGTTCTAAGTGGGGTAGAAGAAGATTCAGCTGGAGTTTGTAATGGCTGAAGAATGGATAAAATCTGTAGATGTCTATGAAGGTGGATGGAAGGGTTAATTGCAGGTGGTGGATGTAGCTCAGGTTGCATGATATTGATTCATGGGTTTGAGCTGGGTGTTGGTCAAGGAACTGAGTCATGAAGCTGGTGACTGCAATTGATGTTGGTTGTTGTTGTCAGTGGAGAAGTATGAGAATGGTGACGAGTGGTTCTCTATGAAGAATGTCTTGAGCTGATGCTGGGGAATGATTTTATGGCAATGTGTAGTGAGAATATATAGAAGCTGAAACTGAGTTTCAGGGTTTAGAATGAATGTTGATTGAGTGGGTTGATTTGGAACAGGCGTATGAGACTGAGACATACAGCGCTGATAATGAAAAAAGCTGTTGTTGCTGCTAACATTGGTTATAGAGAAGTCCAGTGGCAGGTTTTTGCACTGCTGTTGCTACATATGGAATGGTTCTGGCGGTATTTGCAGATGTACAGGTCATGGTGATGGCAGAGACTGAAGATGGATTATGCTGCATCGATTTCGTGTTTCTCAGCAAGAGATGGAAGTGTATGAGCTGAAGGCTGAGTGCCAACTGTGACTTTGGCGTGAACTGAAACTGGTTTTGCAATGTGTGTATGAATGAATGAGTATTAATCGATAGATGTATGCTTATTAGGTTGGAGGAAATGGAGCTGTGCTACTAGTTTAGTCGAGATTTGAATTGAACTGAAATGGGTTGTTGGTTTGAGGCAGCAGTGAAGTTGTTGGTGGTGATACTTAACTGCAGGAAGGTGCAGGATTGAGATAATGGGTGTGACAATGGAGTTGAACTGAGGCTAGAAGTTGAGTTACAAGGGATTGGAGATGGATTACTTAGCCTTTGTGGTGTGTTTGTTTGGTCCAAATGGAAGAATGTGTAGATATAGCTGCCAGATGGAGTTAATTAGGTTACATAATGGATTTTGACAATACGTGAGAATGGTGGTGTTAGCTTGACAGGAAATAAGGGTTAAGTGGAGACTCGAGGCTAGGCTGAGATGCAATGGGTTTCTGGTGAGACTATGAAGTTGCAAGTGTAGTGATTGCTGGTAAAGATGCAGATGCAGATGTGTTGCTGCTGCCAGTTAGAGAAGAAGATGTGGAGGTGGTGTTGGAATGGAGTACGAGGTGTATATCATGGGCTCATTGCAGCTGAGATATATAACAAGTGAAGATGTTGGTGCTCGTACAAGATGCTGGGATTTTGGATTAAGATTGCAGTGGCTGTATTGCAAAGGATGGTGTTGTGGAGTTATGAACTGAGTTGGCTGTGCAGGCGTTATAGCATTGCAGCTAGAGCAGGGAAGAAGTGATGCTGTGAAGAGCCAAGAAGAATCAACAGTGGGTTGTAGTGGATTTGTGTTTGTAGAGGATTGTTTGGAGTTGAATCCAAGTTGCAGGTGTCTTTGTGCCTCGACTGATGCTGCAGAGAAGGAATTGAAGCAGTAGTGATGGATTGTAGGCTAGGCGGTTGTGGTTACTTGTGCTTGAGTGCAGCACCATCTCGGCGCATCACAGGTGTTGGCCTTGCAAAATGGCTTTGGCCTAGAGCCAAGTCAGATGACTAGCACTGACTCAGCTGAGTTAGACTATGACTCAGATCTGACTAGAGTGATTTGACACAACTGAGTTGACCTAGTTGACTCAGGTGACCGGCGGCAGACTTCGTGTGACCGATATTAATTTTATATTCGGATTCCGGCCAACTTCCGGCTATGAAACCCGGTTTTCCTGCGACCACTTTTTAGCAAGAATTTTATTGGGTTATTTCTACACATAGTTTTATGGGCTTGGTGGACTTTTGGTGATGGACTTTGAAGACTAGACCTAATTTTAGAAGTTGGAGAAGAGCTACAAAAGAAAAACGTTCCACTTCTTTTTGGGATATCACGTATTTTTCTACCTGGAGCTTTTGGAGAGAACTACTGCTAGGGTTTGCTTTTCGTTGTTTTTCATCTTCTTTATTATTGATTATGATGAACTCCATTAATATGAGTAACTAAATACAATATTGGTTATGGGACAAAATTGATTTCATCAAACATGCTATTTGATTCTATGAATTAGTTTTGTCTCAATTTTATCGTTTATGATTCATTGTTTTTATTATCATATGATTTGAATGCTAGTTTGGTTGAGTCCGAATCAATTGGATTTGTTTTCATATCTATAGGTATATTAGAGTTTTCAATAAGTAAAAGTTGTTATCTCTGATTTCTAGTAGCATCTTGTGGTTATTACTTGTAGTGATACATCTTTTTAATCGCATATGAATCATAACCTTTGTTAAAATGAATTAGTGCTTTTACCCGTTTGTTTGCATTGATTAGTCTTATTTCATAGAACTTATTGCTCTTGGGAGTTAAACTTAATTGTGCTTTACAATTTAGGTTGCTTTCTAAGTAGATTTCACAATAGCATCTTTTAATGTTGTTTGTGATAAAATCGGGAAATAAACGGATACTCTTGCGATCAAGATATCCTAGGACTTTGATAATTGCGAGATTAAATTACCAATTCTAGTCATTAATGAAAATACATGTTTGTGAATGATACTATCCCGTGACCAATATCTTCTCTCTATTGATTATTCAAATTATTTGTTCTGCTATATTTTATTTTATTACTTTGCTAAAACAACAAAAAATCCCCCCTTGGTTACCTTAGAAACCGAAAATCGCATAACAACAATTGCCTCTCTGTGGATACGAATCTTTCTTATCACATACTATATTTATATTTAGTTGAGTGAGAAAGTGAATTATTTTTGACGATACAGATAAACGATCAATAGTGGGTAAAAATGGAAAACTATAAAGTTTTCCATGCCCATAGGAACCGGCCTTACTGCAGTCGTCTTTTCAATGTCAGTTGGACTAAATCTGACACGTTCATTTTGAATTCATCTCGAGATATGTGAAATCAAATTTGGGGATGCTAATGTGTAACACGTGTGCATCCTTTCTGATATTTCCCGATTCTTGAGCGTCCACGTGTTCCTTTTGTTTGACACACGTAAGGTGATAATTTGGTATTTACACCTTTAAAAGGCGGACCAAAGCGTCACATATAAGTAAACTAAATTGTTAGACCACATCCATGTTTATAAATTAAGATTATATTTATTAACAAAATATATTCTTTAATTAACGCCTTATCTATTAATAACTATAACGTAAATACTAGTATTTTGTTACTCCGATTTATTTATCGAGGCTAGTGTGGGGTCTATGACTTTTATGGGCCTATCACTAGAAGATAAAATATGATATTTTGAAGTAAACTCAAAAACCACTTAGCCAATTATTTTCGTTAATGGTTAATTTTTCTTTGTCGATTAGGTGATGTTTAATCTTGTTAACCTAGTGTTGATGGTGGTTTTTAGCTTAGGGTTAAAATTGTAAAACCTTGCATCTGATGTGACGTCACCAGAAGGGAAACGGAGCCACGAGCGTTAACCTCTCCACTGGCATATTTATTGAGCCACTCAATACATTTACATGAAATTTATCCAGAATGACGCATGTAGTAACCATCCCAGATGTTCTGTAAATTTCGGCGCCTTGCGCTTAATATAAGTTTCTCTGAATGCTTTCTATGCTATGTTCCCGGAAATTTGAACCCTTAATGTTGATATGGCATGACAATTTGTGTTCACTCGCAGCAGAGTAACACGAATTTCCAAATATTAAGGATAAGGTCTTTGCATAAGGTATTCAATCAGAAAGCATGCTGCTTTCGGGCAATGAACTTAAAGAACTCTGTGTCAACACATAAGATTCAATTAATTACTTTTGCGCCTTGCGCAATATACCAGACCTTGCTTGTCGAAAGTAATCCTAGGAAAACTAGGAAATTAATCCGTCATGGATTAGTAGGGGCAAAACCTTGCCCAGAATCAGAAAACAGGGAGCCGCAGCAACAAAGGAAGGCGTGGACATGCCTTAGGCCAGCTGGCACCACTGTCCATTGACCACGCCCCATCCTAAACTGGCCCTATTTCCCTCGACCAATCAGATCGCTTTAAAACTCGCCACACACACACATAAGTTGTGGCTGGGCCCATACTTGTCGGCCCCATTTTCCATCAACCAATCAGGTTGTTCTAAAGCCGCCACACTCACACCAGAGGTGTGGCCGCGCCTTATGTTTGGCCGGCCCCTTTTCCTGACCAATCAAGTCGCTCTAAACTTGCCACCATACATTAAAGGCCAAACGCACCCTGCCGCGCCACCATACTAAACTGGCAAGCCAAACGCACCCTTCTGCGCCACCATACTAAATTGGCAAGCCAAATACTCCATTCCACAAGCACATATTAAGTGGCATGCCAACATGCCACTCTGCCGCAGTAACATGCCAATGTGCCACACATGGTGCCACCATGTGCTAATCCGCTTTCCATTCGTGGTCAATGCCATAACGGACTCCAATTAGGATTTCATGATCGAAACAAGACTTTTTTTCAAAAGAGCATTGGCGAAACCCAAATTTTTGGTCATAGTCCATAACATGCCACGATCCACTTCAGCCTTGGCCACGCCGCCAAGCCCCAACTTTAGCCACGGTGCCAAATCCTAGCCTTGGCCACGCCGCCAAGCCCTAACTTTGGCCACGACGCCAAAACCTAGCCTTTGCCACACTTCCAAACCCTAACTTTGGCCACGGCGCCAAACCCTAGCCTTGGCCACGCCGCCAAGCCCTAACTTTGGCCACGACGCCAAATTCTAGCCTTGGCCACACCGCCAAGCCCCAACTTTGGCCACGCCGCCAAATTCTAGCCTTGGCCCCGCCGCCAAGCCCTAACTTTGGCCACGACGCCAAACCCTACCCTTGGCCACGCCGCCAAGACCCAACTTTGGCCTCGACGCCAAACCCTAGCCTTGGCCACGCCGCCAAGCCCCAACCTTGGCCCCGCCGCCAAGCCCCAACTTTGGACACGGTGCCAAACCCCAACTTTGGCCACGCCGCCAAGCCCCAACTTTGGATACGGCGCCAAACCCTAGCCTTGGCCACACCGCCAAGCCCTAACATTGTCTACGACGCCAAATCCTAGCTTTGGCCATGCCACAACGCCACGGCTACGCCACTGGCATGCCACTATGCCATGGCCACGCCAGGCGCCACTATGCCAATGACGCCACTTTGCTATACAAAGAGATATGACCATAATCAATGGCCATCCTTCCTCGTGAGATGCAATCTTAGCCATCCAAGTTCGCCACCGAACTGAAAGGCTTGTGGCAAATTTCAGGCGACCAGCCGCCTAAATCTAGTGGCCATGGCTACGCAAGGCGCCACTTGCACCACCGTTCCACTGGCATGCACGATCCATGCCAGCCATTCTACATTACCACTGGCGTACACCAAAACCTCCCATGCGCCATTATCAGGCGCCAACACAAGGTAGCCATAATCAACGGCTACCCTCCTTCATGAGACGCGATCTTAACCATCGAAGTTCGCCACCAAACTGACAAACCTGTGGCAAGTTTTAGGTGACCAGCCAAAACGAAGCCTAATAGCTTCATGTGTTATTTTCCTGCGGTAAGTCCCTTGACTTTGACTTGCCACAAGTAGCCAAGTGCTACATGTTTTCCACGAAAACACTCGAGACATCAAACATGTCACAAACCGGGGGATGCTCATCAGGGTATTGGTATGGCGGTTTACAGCATGCGGCGTGCAATGCGCCTGTTACAAGAAAGTGTCATGAAGCGGAACAATTTGTGGTGGTGAAAAGTAACGGTGTAAACAAATTCATTTCCTTCATCATGGAAGCATAATGTCTGACGGTTACACGAATTCACTTCCTTCATTATGGAAGCATAATTTTTGACGGTTACACATTACTTTATTCTTCCACCACTCAATCGTTTCCACTTCCTACGAGACCAGGGTACGTTTCAATATGACTTGTATAAATAGACTTCACCTATTTCCACCAAACAACAAGTTTTGGTCAGAGAACAACACAGTATCCAGAAATTACCTGATAGATTTCCATTATGCTAGCCAGTTCTATTTTCTGATACAAGTTGTAAACAACCACACTTCAGAATCAACGATTCTGGTCTCAACACTTTCTTCGCTTCCCTCCTTAAGACCAACCCTTCTCCTTCACTTTGTGACCGAAGCAAGCCTAGAACGGCCATTTCTTGGTTTAGGCCAGGATTTGTACAGATTGATCTCTCGAATCAAAAAGTACTCCCGTGCAGTGCATTAGTTAGGGTTTAGATTCGTTTCTCATCCACACACATAAAATTACCAAAATCGACAGAAGCAGTTTTCTCCCACAAACACCTAGAAATCAACTAATGTAAGTTATCACCAAAAAAAAGTCTGAAAAAACACCAACCAAGAATCGATGGATGTTCATGCACCCGTAGACCGAAACTAGGTTGATTTTTTTTAATTCACGAAGAATACCGAGAATATGTGTATATAATTTACCACATAGACCATTTTTTGGAATCAGGGTATGTGGATGTACATATAGACCGATTGTCTCATACGTTCATAAATAAAATATTTATTCACAGTTTTGGGAAATCAACATATTATATAGTGTAGGAAATTAGAGCATCACATAGGATAATTTAGTAAACGTATTCTTGAATCTCGCAAATCAATACATCGTCAATGAACCGCCGAGAACGTTTGACCAACACACAAAATTCTTTCGTGTAATGGACTTCCTTTCCCCATGTCGTATTTTCCACGTGCCATTAAATCGTTCCAGTTGAAAATAATGAATTACACGTTATAGTGCAAACATTAAATAATGACATATGTATGAAAATGTCGGATTACTCACTTTTGTACTAAGAGGGGCTTGTGGATGATGGTCGTTCAATATTTTTCTAACTTTAATGAACTCTCGAATTGCACTTTTGGTGTATGCAAATAAAAACGCTAAGTCTATTCGTCTACAGTTCTGAGGATTCCCGGTGCGAATTTTCAATCTTTATAACGATCCAGTAATGAGTGGTTTGTTAAAATGAGAACTTTTAAAGAGTAAATCGGCAAAGCAGTTATAGGTTCGACTAGGAAAATAGAAATACAGGTAGCCGAACATCCTCTTTAATGGAGTTTTAGACTAGGTTCGACTTGGAAAACTCAAGAACATCTAGTCGAATTTCCATTTTGTGTTTAACGGAGTTATGGTATGATCGATATTTGTAATTGGTGTGACCGATCAAATAGTATTATGTAATCGATCATTGTAATTGGTAACCGGTCCAGGTAATTGGTGTAACCGATCTTGGTAACTGGTGTGACCGATCACAAGAAATACCATGGAATATGGTAGCGGGTCATGGTAAATCGATAGCTTAGGTCTGGTAACTTATGTGACCGATCACAAGTATTTTCATATTGAGGTACAACTGATCCTAGTGATTGGTAGAACCGATTGAACCCATGTATGTGATTTGATATTTGATCAATCACATAGTTATCTTGGAATACAAAGTCAACCAAATCTAAACTTGTTTGAAAGTGTGGTGTAACAGAGCTCAAGAATGTAAATCCATGTAAATATGAATACGGATTTACATAAAAAGATGTCAACATACTTTGAACACATACAATAACTCTTATCATTTATTGTTAAAAGATATTCCTTAGTACTCAAGGAGATCTGTGCCGAAATAAATTGAGAATCTTTTAATTAAGGTTTTTGGTTTTATATGCTTTAATTACCAGCAATTAAATGCATATATCTAGAGAATAAAAATTAGTAATGTGCATTTACTAATTGGATATTTTCTATTGAGAGATTTCGGAAATTTTGGACAAGCATTTATTGGAATTAGGAAAATGATTTGGCATTCATTGCATATCTTGAGAATATTTTCGGTTTTGGAAATTCCTTGGTGTCCAAACATCCTTGGTCTATAAATAACTAAGTTTGTATTTCTAGCAAACTATCCTAAGAGCCAGGAAAACTTCATTCTTGTTGTTTCTGGTGGAGCCGTCTAATTGGAGAGGAAAGTATCTTAATTAGGTGAAATCTCTTACGACCGCTCGTTTAAAGACTTCTGTGGGATCAAGAAGCTCTACGAGTACCGTTAGTTGGAAACTAGATAATTGTAGGGTTATTAGTTTTCGATTGATTTGATTGATTAACGGTTGTTGAAATGGTAATAAACAACCGTATTATCTCATGGAATGACAATAAAAATTGTTCCGATTCTATGATCGAATCCACGGCTTGATCTCATAGAATGTCAATAAACAACCGTATTATCTCATTACTCCGATTTCACGAATCTCATGAAATGGTAATATATAATTTTATTACTCTGATTCTATGGTCGAATCCA
The DNA here is from genome assembly GCA_023531295.1 of Papaver armeniacum. Lineage (NCBI taxonomy): Eukaryota > Viridiplantae > Streptophyta > Magnoliopsida > Ranunculales > Papaveraceae > Papaver > Papaver armeniacum. Next base: position 15,672 of record JAJJWW010007662.1, read on the forward strand.
CGATCCCATGGAATGGTAATGCTCATTTTATTCCGAGTTCATGGTCGAATCCACAGCTGATCCTATGAATTGATAATAAATAACTACTCATTTTATTGTTCCGTTTCATGAATTATTTTACACTGAATTTCATGAATTAGCAATAAATACTCAACTATCGTGCATCTGGATCATCACTGAGTAAGCCCCACAAAAATGGTGTAAGTGTACTCGACAATGATGCACGACTGAGCACCTGGATGCACAAACGAGCATCCAAAAATATGGACAGATGAGGAATCCTACGCAAAATAGGAGAAAGCAAAAAATAATAATAAAATAATAAGGAGCGCTCAGGGGCCGGGCCCACCGGCCCGCCGGCCATACCCTAGTCGTGGCCGGTCCCCATGCTTCTTCCATTATTTTGCCCTATTTTTGTTATTTTCATGAACTCATGAAAAACTCCTTCAATTTAGCAACTTTCCTTGTTTGTACAAACTCATGAATTCCCCATAACTTCATGGATTCATGAAAAATAATATTACTCCTCTCCGTTTTTGGAAAAGAGATACTTTCACTTTTTCAATTTGGCCTATTTTTAGGCTAAAATGAAAAAGTGAAAGTATCACTTTTCCAAAAACAGAGGGAGTATAAAATAGGGAAAGGTGTGTGGGACCGGGCAACCTAGCCGGCCGGCCATGCCCAAGCCGAGGCCGGTCCTACACCTTACAATCCTTAGCCTTTTATAATTATTATTCCCCAATTTCATGAAACTCCTCCGTTTCAACAAAATTCATGGATTCTCCATAACATCATGGTTTCATGAAAAATAATAATATAAAATTAGGAAAGTGTTGTGGGACCGGCAACATAGCCGTAGGCCATGCCCTAGCTGTGGCCGGTCCCACACCTTGCAATCCTTAGTCTTTTATAATTATTATTTTCCGAAATTCATGAAACTCCTTGGTTTGAGCAAAAATCATGATTTCATCATAACTTCTCAAATTTTGCTCGAATCATGAAAAACCAAAAACCAACAGGGTCACACGACCGGCTAGCCTCTCACGGCAATTTTAAATGTTAAAATATTCTTATTTTAATATTTACAAAATATTGATCTAATGATCATACATGCTCATTCCAACAAAATCAAGAATTTCAGTCAAGATGAAACTCTTCTGAAAATTCACAATGTTGCTCGAACGCACATCAGAAAATACTGAAACTATCAGTATGGAGACACGGACACCATGGCAACACGTGCATACCTTAATGACCGACCAGGGTCATTCCTAGGGCTTGCACAAAGCCGGTCCCACACGTTTTCACACTTTTGACCTAATTTGCGCAATCGCTCATATTGGGCCCAAACTCTCTCCAACCAACCTGGGGATTTCTCAAACGGACAATAGCAGGTTCTGTGACCACTAAGAGCCGGTCCCATGCTCTCTTGGTCGGTCCCATATTTCATACCTAGGTTTTATCACCTAATGCTGAACCCAGCAGTAATTCAATAAATGATGAAACCGGCATTTAATCATCATTCTTTCACCAACCCTCCAACTGAGAACCCTGGTGTATGCTCACTCGAGCACTGGGCACCACATGGACGCCCATCATCCCATGTGGTCGGTCCCTCTATCACTCATGACCTATTTTCAGCAATTCATCAACCGTCGAACAATTGCTCAAAAATTAGGGTTTCGAACAAACGCTCCACGAAATCATCATTCTGAGCAAGTTCAAACACTAAGTAAATTTATGTCGATCCATGAGGATTAATTATATAATATTTAGTAATCTACCAATATTTTAACTGGGTCACGTCACCTATAAATAATTCGTCGAATTGAGCAACACTTGCTCAGTTGCTCAAATATTGATCCAATTATCAATATTTAGTAATATTGATAATTTGTCGAATTGAGCAATATTTGCTCAATTGCACACCAAATTATTCATATTCAGTATTTTGTCGAATTGAGCAATACTTGCTCAGTTGCTCGTCAAATTCTCAATATTCAGTAATTCGTCGAATTGAGCAATACTTGCTCAGTTGCTCGAATATTGACCCAAATTATCAATATTCAGTAATATATCTGTATTTCGTCGAATCGAGCAATACTTTCTCAGTTTCTCGAATAATCCACATATATTCAGTAACTCATCAATATTCAACAACTCGTCGAATTTACAATATTTGCTCAGACGAGCAACATTAACGTTCATGAATCGCTGAGCATTTGTCAAACATGCTCGATTCAACACAACCTAGGCTCATTGTCTAATCAGTCAACAACTGACAAACTAAATACACGTCTGTCATGCAGACTCCACGATTCGTGAGACATCAATCACGTCAAATTGGGGGATAACAACTAGGGTTTTGGTCGGCGGCCTACGATGACGTGGATTTCATCCATGACGAGAAATGTGCGTAAGTTGTGTAAACGGTTGAAGGAGTTTGGGCGCACCAATAATAGACATGCTGATTGTGTAGCGACATCTAAAATATAGTTTAACGGCTGATATATGGACTTGTAAACATACAAAAGATGGTTATTGTTGTGTAACAATGCATTACATAAATAATAAATGGAAACTGATTAAGAAAATACTAGCATACATTTTAGTTCTATCACCACATACTTGAGAAGTTCTTGCAGATTTTGTGAGAGCAGTAGATCTAAATTGGAATATAGATAGTAAATTTTTGCTTTAACTACTGACAATGCTAGAGCCAATGATGTTATGATGGCAAATCTGAAGACTTGGTTTGGTAGCAAGGATTGTCTAGTTTTTGAGGGGGAATTGTTTCAAATGAGGTGTAACAATCATATATTGCATTTACTTGTATTATGTGGGATGAAAGTAGCTCTTACACTTATAGAAAGTATTAGAGATTGTGTGAAATATGTCAAGTCAAGCCAGGCTTGAAATGAGAGGTTCGCAAATGCTTTGGCACATATTAAGCTCCCAACAAAGTCTATCAGTTTAGATGTGGGCACCAGATGGAACTCCACCTTTAAGATGCTTAAGGATGCAATTGTATTAAGACAAGAATTTGTCAGGTTAGATGATTTGGATTCTGATTTCAACATACTACCAATTTTAGAGGAGTGGCAACAAGGAATATATTTATGAGTGTTTGGAAGTGTTTGATATTATTTTAACTAAATTTGCAGGTATTAAGTATTCAACAACAAGTATGTATTACAATAAGGTCTTTGCGATCAATAAAAGCATTAAGCAATGCGAATCTAGTTCTCATGTGTATATCAGTGGGATTGAAGATGAGGTCAAAGTTTGATAGTTATTAGAAAGAGTCTAACCTGTTGACGAGCATTGGAGTGGATATAGATCCTAGGTATAAGACTAGATGGATTGAGTTTGTTTGTAAGAAATTATATGGTTTGTATAACTATTTTACTCATTATATCAAATTTCAAATAGCACCGAATGCACTTTTCTCTTCATATGAATGTGAAAGTAACTCTAACTCTACAACTCTATATTATTTTGGGAATTCAGCTAGTGGAATAGGTTCAGCTGGAACTGAGAATACTAGAACAATTAGAAGTCACTATGAGTATGATGATTTTATGATGGAAAACAGTGAGATTGAGGTTCAGAAGTCAGTGTTGGATAAATACTTAGAAGAACCACTTATCAATAAAGGCACACCCAAAGAGGAATTTCTCTTTGATATATTGAGTTGGTGGAAGAATCATACTCCAAGTACCCAACTCTTGCAATGATTGCAAAAGATGTGTCGCATATTCCAATGACAAGTGTAGCATCAAAATCCATGTTTAGTGCTGGGGGCAAGGTTCTTACAACACACAGAAGTTCATTAGCTCCAAAATCTGTCCAAGTATCGCTTTGCTATAAATGATTGGCTGTCAGATCTCAATGACAATGCTAGTACTTGTTAGCGCTTAGTAACTTTTCTTTCCTTTCCTTTCATATTTCGTGCACACTTATTTCGCTTTCTTTGGAATGCAGGTGTACAAATACTTTGAAGTTTGAATGTGTAAGGAGTAGGGAAGGAGGAATGCATGCTGCAAGCTCCTTACAAGTTACAATATACACATTTCAGGAATCAGGATCCTACTTTTTCCGAATTTCTTTATGTTTTCTTTTGTAAGAACATGTAACTAAGCAATTTTGAATATCTGTATGTGTTTACTTTGTGTTTGGCGTGGATTTTGAACTGAAAAATTAGTTTTTATGATTTCTGTCAGATAACAGAAATTATCGGAAAATTATCCAATATCCGATAACTTTAGCTTAGCGGATCGGAATTGATCTTCAGATTTTCGGCGGAAGTATAGTAACAGAAGCCGCTAAGCCCGGTCATTAAAGAAAAGAAAAAAAAATGTTTCTCATAATAGGGAAAAATATCGTTTGGTCCTTTTTAGGTGGGTCCATGTCTGTTTGGTCCTTTGGTCAAACGCCTTTACTGTTTGGTCCATAATTATTTAAAAATATTAAAATGACAAAAATACCCTTCCGTGTTAATTTTTACTTATTTTCTTGTAGCACTACATTCCAGAAATGAAGTCCATATAAAAACCTAAAAAAACAGACTTCATTCGTTAAAATGAAGTCCATATAAAAACCTAAAAAAACAAACTTCATTAAACAGACTTCATTCCAGAAATGAAGTCCATATAAAAACCTAAAAAAACAGACTTCATTCCAGAAATGAACTCTATATAAAAAATTAGTTATGTTTATTAATATGATGGTAAATTAGCTAAAAAATCTGCACACCAGCTGAGAGAAAAGAAGAAATTTATTGAGCACCACGTAATCTCTTTCCTTTCTTATCAATTTCCTGCTTTTCTCCACGTATTCTAATGCGAATGCGCAGAGCAGATAGGGACGAGGAGGAATCATTTGAACACTTCAGCCATCTACTTTTACTTCTTCGCTGTGTTATAAAAGATATTTTTTCAAGAACCCGGATTAAAAGTTAGAACAAAATTTTGAGCAGTCAAAGCAACTTTTAAATAATTTTGAGCTAAAACCTTGACATTATTTGTTTTCGCTTTGAAACGCGTCTCATTTTTCCAAAGTCATGCACGACGAGTCCCTCCCTTTAGTCTTTTTTCTGTACGCCCCACCCTCCAACGACCAAAACTCCATTAAAAAAATGGAGACTCCATTAGCAGGAGGAAAAAGAAGAAGAAATAAAAAGAGAGAGAGATTAGATCTGGACAGATGAGAGAGAAAGTAAATCTGAGAATGATTTATTCTCTCTTACTTTTTGACTATATATATGGTCCTTATCCAAAAGGGTAAAGGGTATTTCTGCCACTACAAGGTGACATTTACATCATCCATGACATCAGCCTAGAACCAAATAATAATTTTTAAGACCAAACTATAATTTATATTACCAAATAGGACCAAACATCTCTCTAATATATTATTCCTAAGACCTAATGGTATTTCCTACTCTTATAATATTGGTGCCCACAACGATGATTAGTGCGCTACCAAAGAAGTTTTACTTAACACCCTATCTATCCCTAGTTCTTCTGTTTCTGTCGTTGCTCTACTACCAAATTCCAAGCAGACCATTCTCGCGCGAGAAGAGCAGCAGAGAGAGTTTAAACCAGAGAATCTAAACTATCTAATAATGGCGAACGCTGAAGTAGATGTTGTAGATTATGAAGACGATGATATGGAAGATGCAGTTGAAGTCGATGCACCCAAAATCAGATCAGCCATTACCGATTCCTCATCTGCTCCATTAAAGACCAAAGGACGAGGTTTTCGTGAAGCAATGACAACTGAAGCTGAACGCAACACTCGCTTCGCTTCTAAGGATTTTGATTCACTCGCTTCTGACGGTGGTGGTCCTGCTGCTCAACGATGTTTGTTCCATCTCTCTCTCGTTTCTTTGATTTTAAAATTAGGGTTTCGAAATTTACAGTCATTTTATTTATTTATTTATTTTAATTTTCTTGTTAGATGTTTACAGACAGGCCTTATCTTCCACTAGGCCACTAGGATTATGATGCTTAAGCTAAATGTAGCTTGAAGATTAGGGTTTTAGATAATTGATGGTGGGTAGGTGGGGTTTAGGTAGGTTAACTTCAGCATGATTGGCCTTAAGACAAGGGAATGGACCTGGGTATGTAGTGTTCATCTAGTTAGATTTTGGTCAATTAAAATGATTTTGTTTCTTGATGTTGGTGGGTGTTGGATGATTTTAACTCTGAATTTGATGACCTAGGGTTATTATTTGGGTCCTCTGTAATTTACACTTTTATTTGATGTTTCGTTTGTCTAAAGCTATCGAGGGTTGGATAGTTTTGGTTACTGGAATTCATGAAGAAGCTCAAGAGGATGATCTACATACCGCATTTGGTGAGTTTGGGGAAGTGAAGAATTTGCATCTAAATCTTGACCGCAGGACTGGGTTTGTGAAGGTAAGCTCATTTCGATTTCATTCTTGTATACAATTTTTGTTAGTAACAGGAACCATATCTTGTTACAATGCTGCTGATGTTATCCTAAACTCCACAAATTTCTCTGGCATGGTTGTTTAAGTTTTTTAAGTGAATGGCGTAGATTAGGATAAGATATTTGGGTTTGGTACTTTATATTGTGTATCATTAAACGGTGCAGATAAAAAAGCCTGCAAGTTGATAGAAAAGAGAAATATCTTTCGCCTATTCTTCTTTTGTTGAGAGCTCTGTTTTGACCTTCTTTTAACCTTCTGCCTTCTGAAGTAGATAACCAAACTTATAAAGGGTTCTGTTTAAGTTTGTTGTTACTCGAGTCTCGACAAGCATTGGCTCCAAACAGTGTTCCTTGGAAAGAGCTCTTGTTGTGTCAGACCCTTATAATGATTTTGTTAAGCTTTCACTTTGTAGTTATTGATGAAGATCTACTGTAGGCGAATTCTTGTCATTCCTGATTGTAAATGTGAATCCTCTTTGGTACGCAGGGATATGCATTGATGGAATTTGAGCAGTTTAATGAAGCTCAAGCTGCCATATCTGCAATGAATGGTGCGGAACTTCTAACTCAGATCGTCTCAGTTGACTGGGCCTTCAGCAATGGACCATTCAAACAAAGGAACATCAGAAGGAGGTTTGTTACTTCTTTGTATTTTGTTGTGTTTCTCTGAAGCAATTTAGTTTCGATTCGTTGAATCTCTTACTTGTTGCTCTTGGGAAGGAGAACCTGTCTAGATTCTTGCTATCTTCAGTTAAATTGTTTTCAAGAGTCAAGGAATTGTTTCATCTCTTAGTTTCTTACAACTTCCATTTCTTTCTTTTCTTTGATCAGCATCTTAAATTGTTACCTAATATCATTTGTATGAAATTTCGTAATTAGGAAATCCATTTCTATTTTCTACATTATTGGAGGTGATTTTTATAACAATCTTGTGACACATTTAATATTAGATGCTTACCTATTAAAATGCTTGTTCTACTTCATTTTTCATTTTGGAGTTGTCATCATAGATTGATTTTTGTAACACATTGGTTATTCACATTTGCAGATCCCCCCGTGGGCATCGCTCGAGGAGTCCTAGGAGGCGCTTTTGATTTCGTTGGCATTCGGGTGGTTGTGTGTTGTCCTGAAGGATTTTCAATGCTACTTGGCGACAATGAATTATATCTGGTTGTGCCTATCTGCTAGTTTTAGGATTGACCTGACTTTTTCTTTTGCGTTGTGTCTGTCAATCTCACTTTATTGATGTGAACACAGAATTAACATATGCGAAAATCTAGCTACTCTTGGTTTAAAGATTTTGTATATTTTTGCACGAGAACTAGTGAAGTTTGGTGCCGTATCCATTGCACCTCTTGAATTAGTGGTGAAAAAAGTTCATGGTGTTGAGTCTGTTCTTGTCAAGTGGTCAAAACCAAGTACGCGTGCTGAATTTTGAACACAATCTTGCGTTGATCTAGTTCATGAACACCGTTACCTGTGTCACTGAAGGTCACTGAAGTTATTAGCCATGTCTAGTTCTTCCACTGTGGCAGTGTAGCTTGCTAATCAAAAGTTTCCAGAATCTGCTTTTAATGTCCATGCCCTGAAAATGTGCTATAACAGAAGTCATTACTCCGTATTGATAGTTGGATTTGGAACATGAATTGAGAAGAACATTCAAAATGAAGGATACAAGTTTATGAATCATTGTTCAATCTAGCGATTGGTCAGAGGATATCCTGCGGTCTACTGATATGAGCGAGAAACGCATGTAATTCTGCAGTAGAGGTCCCTCCTTCCGACTCAGTAGACCGAGAAACGCATGTAATTCTGCAGTAGAGGTCCCTCCTTCCGACGCAGCCTGGCACACAGCAGCACCTAGTTCCTCTGCTCGCTTCCTCATGTTCTTTCCTTCCTCCGACGCCATCAACTTCCTTATTGGGCTTGCAATCGTAGTCGATGAGGTTACCTCGCCTCTATGTGCCCACTCTCTGACAACAACGCCAATCTTTAACACCTCTGTCACCAACAAGGCATTACTAGGCTGGTCCGAGTGCATGGGCCAAGTTGCAATGGGCACACCCATGCTTATACTTTCGATGCAAGAATTCCAGCCGCAATGGCTCAAGAATCCTCCAGTGGATGGGTGTGCTAGGATCCCAAGCTGAGGCGCCCAGTCTCGTACAATCATCCCAACTCCTTTCACCCTCTCTTCATAACCTTCTGGCAGTTCAATTCTCCTAAGTTGATCCTTATTAGAGTAAATGTCACCACGATCGGCATCCCTCAACACCCAAACAAATCTCTGCTTACATTTTTCAAGTCCAAACGCAATTTCTTCAATTTGTTTATCAGATACAGATGTCATCGTCCCAAACGAGACATAGAGAACTGAACTGTTAGGTTGTGCATCTAACCACTCCAAGCATTTGTGACGCGAGGATTCCCCTCCCATAGAATTGGAGTGGAATGCCACCGGATTCAGTGGTCCAAAAGCCCATTGTTTCTTGTTCTCCTCAAGAAATGGTTCCTGACCTAATATATGGATGAACTTGCCTTCAATAGGACGGCACGTATTATAGATTTTACCAGCATCAAATTGAGATTGTTCCTTCTGCTGAAGGATAAATTTTAGAAAGCCATCTGGTACAATGTCCTGGCTCGATTGATGGATCGATTTGATCGAAGAAATGTATAGACTCTCAATATAAGGATTTGAGGGTTTCCCAAGACTCTCCCATTGGTAAAAGAGTGTAAAAATTGCTGAACAACTATTGAAACAATAAGATTCTCCATTGGGAATGGAAGAAGCTTCTTCGGCAGCGAAATTCATGAGAGAGTCATGAACAACGGCAACCCTTTTAGCAGTGAGTGAGAGAGAGTGTAGAAGTTGGGCAAGGGGTTCACGGAGATTAATTGTAGCTTCAAACGTGGGTAGGAGATGAATTGGCCACTTGTTGGATGCATCTGGATCAGCAGGAGGTGTGGGAAAAGATGGGAGTGGAAAGTCATGGAAATGAACGTAGGAGATGGTGGAAAGGTCCCAACCATGGAGACGATTCTTCGCTTGACGGTTGTGCGTGGCTGAACCTACTATATGAACTGGTATTCCGCGCTCTGAAATGAGCCGAGAAAGGTGTATTAGCTGGTTCAGACGACCCTGCGCTGGTAGAGGAACCAATACAACCTCCACTGCCGCCTTATGTGGTTCCTGCTCTTTTAAATGGTGATCGATATCCATTGGGTTAGAGAGTTTGATCTTGAAAGTGTTGCCTGAATCTGAGTTTTTAGGTGTTCGTCATTTTCATCTTCATTCAGTTTCTTTTTATCAATATAAGTTCTTGTGCTCATTGTTGTTATGACTACGTACCAAGAATCCCCGAAGACGACAAAAGAAATTATTGTGATTGGACTAGTTTTGGACCTGGTTACATCTCCATCCCATAAATCCATGACAACAGATATGTGGTTCTAGAATTTGGGTACGTAAGGTGTTGGTTATCTACTTGTGTAGGATTCTACCTCGTTTTAGTCTTCTTCTTTAACTAATAAATTTGAAAACCATCATTTAAAGCCACAAACTGCTCATGAGATTGATTGGTGGATTTCAAAATTGCACTTTATTGCGTAACCGATACTTACTCAGTGATAGGGCTAGCTTAAAAGTAGTTGGACTTGTCAAGCTCACCCAAATGGAACTGTCATAATTCAAACTCTAACTAGAAACAGAAAAGAGGGAGATGAAGGATGGATGGCCGTTGATGAAAACACCTCTTTCTCAGTGAAAAACAAAAGTTAGTCGATTGATTTGCTAATATTAGACGGGCACCAAAAAGGTTAAGTAAACGCACATTTTTTTTTGAAGGGGGGACTAATGTCATAATGAATTAATGATAAAGGCAACCACATAAAGGCAAATGGTCTCCACTCTCCAGTACAAAGTTGAACATGTGATTCTGTTAGTGGAAGCGGTACCCTATTAACAACCATGTTAACTAGTCGAAACTCGGAGGTTGTACGTTTAGTAGGCGACTATGAAAACAAGTTTTAGAAGATACTAGTTTGAAACCCGTGCTACGCATCGGGACTGTTGTTATTCTTTACACCGTTGATTAATACCAACTGAGGCGGGACTTCGCCCCGCACCCGTCCTAATGAGAGTTTAATATAATAGAAACTTAATTAGTACTTGATTATTTAATAAAGTGGAAATTTCTGAGGAACCCAAAATCAATTGCTCTCTTTTCTACTAACCCATCATTAAGATAGTATATTTTTGGAGCCCAAAATAGTAGATCTACGGATAAGAATAACATTATTAGATTAGATTTAGATTTTTACATTTTTAACATGGCTAAAACACCCTTCGCCGACTACTAACAAATATATTGAAAAAAAAATTAACAAATTTAATACGGCGTGGTCAAATTTTTAGATCCGCAAATGTAGTACTTATTCAATATCTTGAAGAAGTATAGTCTAATCTTTGAAGAAGACCAAAAGCGGTGACTTCTCTCGCTCTTGTTCAATATCTTTCTCTGCCAGAGGTAAATCGAACACACTAGTTTACACTTCTTCTTCATTTTCTGGTTAGTGAACACGAATCTTATCGTTTTGACTGTATAGCTACAGCCTACAGGTCACAACATATACAAGCTTGAGGAGAAATTTTTGAACCAATCGATGCCTACGGTTTTCGTAAATCTTGTGGTTTCTTATTCAAATTAGGCAAGTGAAGTTTTGTTTTATCTATCCAAATTTAAGTTTTTTTTTTCTTTTTCCATACGAAAGCACAACGGGATATTATTCTGTTTACAGGAAAAGAGTTGCAAAATCATTCAAGACCTAATGGTGCTTAATTACCTAATCTATTTCCCTTCTCTCTGTAACATTATTGATGACATTATCACTCTGTGCGGGGATCCGAATTTTTAATAAAAGGCACAGCCAAGGTCTCTTCATATCTAATTAGATGAAGTATTCGGGTGATGTCTTGGACTATCAATGGCTTTCTTCGCAAGAAAATGTTAAAACTCTAATTAGAGCTCAGTATGGACTGGGTTTGGCTAATTTTATCCCACCCCTATATATTGAACAGACAAGTGTGAGATACTGTTCTCTTCATTTGTGTTCGAACAGAAAAGTTACTTTTTCACTTTTTTTTATGATAAATTTTGTTGGTTTTACCTATTCACCACCCACATTTTTCCTAATCACCACCCACCTTAATTACCACCCTTAGTTATCCTATTTACCACCCATTTAAAGTTTAAATATCCTAATTACTACTCATTGACTTTTTATTTACACCCACTACCTATAACCACCCAACAATTGAACACCTAAATAATTTCAGTTCTAGAATCTAATTCGTCTTCGTCATCTCCATCCTCGTACTAGAACATTTCGCATCGGGAGTGTAGATCTGATTGTGGTTGGGCTAAAAATTAGTTCATGTCACCATGATCTCTGCTTCGTGTGATAATTATCAGTATATCTACCCTATTAGGGCAGTTTAAGATGTTTATATCATTAGCAGAAATTTTTTTTTTTTTTTGAGGCCTGCTCTTAATTTCCCCATTGTACGTAGAACTGAAACCAAGAGTTGAAGATGTTTCTAATGAGTGCGTTGAAGACCAAAAGTAAAATATCGGACACTCACAACAGTCAGCGTACCTAATATCGGTGTCCCTCTAAGACTATAAACTGATGATTAGAAATCAAACTATGTGATGACTGCACTGAAAAGGATCAGTAGCGGTTGTGTCTGGATGAAAAAATACCAAAGTTATCCACTGTCAATCTGTCATTATCACGATAAACACCAAAAAAAAAAAAAAAAAACTACAAGTGTGCAACTTGTTGCGGACCTGAAGAATTGGCCATACTGGAGAAATGATCACACCGTTAAAATATTTAAGGCAGTCTTAGCCTACAGTACATTAAGAATTCAACACTTAAATGGCATCGATGCTCATTCGGTTGATGAGCTAATTAATGGAGCACACATAAATGAAATTTATTTACGTAATAAACAATGGCACTAATGAGTGCATACCGAAATCACTGTTGAAAAGGATCAGGTGATTACATGAGGAGAAAGAGGATTAAAAATCTCATGCTATGTTGAGTGTCATATCTAGGTAGTATATATTCAACATAATGAGTTATGTTAATTTGCATTCTTGTAGCCCAAAAGGATTACTGGTTGCACCGATTATGTATTACCATAGTTAATCATGTAGCGATGCTACATGATTATTTAGTAGGATGTCAATAAGGTTGGTTGAAAATTCAATGAACCCATCGCAGAGATTAACAAGTGGAGAAACACCATAGAAACCAACATCATCTTCACCTTGCACCACTAAACCGACCAAGACACACACAAAGGTAGAATCATCATTGAAAATTCATCCCCATATGAGAGAATGGATGATACATGAGTGCATTCGGTGACTAAATAATCTTGCCTCGAACCACACACCAAGCAACAACATTATGAGAAGAAAAACTCATAAGAAACAACATAACGAGAAGAAAACTCGAACAAAGAAAAATTAAATCGCAACCAATATTCACGGTGATTGTAGTCATTTTTGCACCAAGAGCTCAAAATGGACTGACATCTTTAGTAGCATTTGTTTTCATAAAGTCAAAACGAATAACAAGGGGAGTAAAATTACACCAAACTATTTAATTAAGAACAATAGGGTTCGTATGATCGTCTCTGTAAACTTCATCCGTCGTTTGTATATTTTCATCTTTTCCTCGTAATTCTTGGGCCATACCTTGGCGTCTTCGTACGCATTCTCAATCCACATTTTGCACGGAGGTGGTATAGGAGCACCTAACTTTAACTTCATAGGAACAAAATGGTCACCATTCACAAAAGCCATCACAATAACTCTATGTTTTCTACCTTTGATTGGACCGTGCCTCGATGGGAAGAAGGTTGCGCACATCTCCCTTGAAAGCCGAGATAAGAACGGTGCGAAAAGTTTGCGCCGCTACGAGACCATCTTCGGCATTTTGAACCATTTATTGATGTCCATTTCATCTCCTTCCTCAAACTTCAATCTTTTTAGCATCTTCTTTGTACCTTTCCTCAGATCCTAACACTTTATCATAAAACGTCTTGTGATTAGCAGCTTCAGCAAACATATTGCTACGAACAATATGGTAATCATTAAGACAACTAAGACCTAGTTGGAAACCAATGGCGTGGAAACCACAATGACCATCTGCAGGGACACTTCGAGTACCTTCTATGTAGAATTGCATAGCTTCATGAAGTTGGGACACATACCATTGACTAGGTAAATTCCACTCTTGGTCGAGGCTCATGCCACTTCGAAGTTGCCAAGCATCCTCATCGACTTCAAGTTTATCTTCCGCAAAGTAGTCTTCTTCATCCTCCTCCTCCTCCTCTTCTTCTTCTTCTCCTGAAGACTTAGTCTACTTTATTGTTTTCTATTGATTTAACATCATAAATAGTAACATCATGGTTTGGTTCCTCATGTTCCACGGTAAAATCTATAATTTTCCTTGATTGATTTGTGGCTCTGACCTCTTCTTCGCTCATAGGGTCTTGTACCTTATTTTCCGCCACGCTATCGACATGATCCTTTTCATTGTTGCCTGTACCTTCAACTGTTATGTTTGTTCTTGCCTTCTTTTGCTCCCAATATTGAGTATTTTTTTTCGTATATTTCCTCTTCTGTTTGGGACCTTGGTTTTCAATAAGTCCTTGTTCTTCTTGAGTGTCGGTGTTCCAATGTTTTGCTGAAAACACCTTTGAGTCGATTCAAGATAAACAAGGTTAGGATTCAAGTAACTAATATCACATGCACAATTATGTAATGGCCTTATTATATAATATGGTAAGAGGTAATATTTTAAACTGCTTTGGAGAAATACCTTCTTTGATAAATCAGCACGTTCATGCCTAGAAAGATCTCTCTTCATAGAGTTCTCTCTGTTCTTCTCAGCAACTGTTTTTCTTCCTTTGACTCGAACAGGTGCCGGTGGTTCCTGAAAATTATTCTTGTCTGGTTGTGCAAGCTCAGTTATGAAACTTGACATTCTTCCAGTGATTCGAATCTTCTGTGGTTCAGTAGATTGCTCCCATTTTTTTCTTAGAATCTCTAGCTGCGGTAGATAATCAAACACAATATCAGAATGAGAAACATGTGGTACTAAATTGATCTGCCTCCATTGTGAGTCGATAGAAGAAAGTGGGATAGGTCTGCTCTGATTGCGATATTCACTTATCATATGGGCGCAAGGTAGGCCATATGTCTTATATAAAATGCATCCTGGAATTTCTCGGCAATTGTTCTCGACTTTTCCAATCTTCTTATTTGGGGATCATAAAATCTAAAGCATAATGTGAGACATGATGATGAAGACCCTTGAAGTCGTCGATTTTATGCTCATGCTTCTTGAAAGTTAGAGATTGTTGAAATTTGGCTCTGATAGTCACAAGTTGAGATTCATGCATCTTGTGCATCTGTTGCCAACACTCAATAAATCCCCCTTGACTATTTTTCAAGAATCTCTTTAAGACACTGTGTGCACCTTCCACACGATTAGAAGTTCGGATTCCAAAATGTTTCACTTGATTAGTCCACGCATATGCAAAAAACTCCTTATTGAGAAGTCTTGTCTCACACAGATATATTTAACTACTTCGGGATACTCCTTTGCATATTTATGTACAAAAGACTCCAAAGCCATTTCGAAAAAAGATATTGTTTCCATCCTAACAATGCGCCCCCAATCATTTTCTAAATCCTTCAGAGGATCCTCCTCCTCTTTATCATCTTCTTGATCAACTTTGGCCTGACTTTTACCTGTAGTAGTACTATTCCCCTTGTTTTTCTGCTTCTCTTTGAATTCTTCCTCGATTTTCCTTTTTTTGGTTGCTTCCCGGAAATGAGAATAAACATTTTTTTGAATATGCCAGGTACATAATAATCTTCGAGCATCTGGGAAAACGATACCAATAGCATTAATCAATGCTTGCTCATTGTCGGTGACAATGACGGAAGGCAAGTTTGTTGGAGAGTAAAGTGATCTCAGATTTTGCAGTGCCCATTCATAATTCTCTGTTAGCTCGGCACTCATGAATGCAAAAGCAATAGAGAATGTATTTCCCATAGATGTCATACCCGCCGCATGAAACAAAGGCATTTTCCACCTGTTTGTCTTGTACGTACAATCAATAATCACAACTGAAGGAAAACACTGAGCACATATTGTAGATTCTGGATTGGCCCAAAAGATATCAGTCACCTCACTTGTATCAGGATTTATCCTATTGCATGTTACATAATTGGCGTCATCAAGATATTTATGAAGTAGTTGCATTCTCGTCCTTCCAGCACCCTCACTTTGCCGATGCTTTTGAATGCAATTGTCAATGGTCTTCACGGTCGAATAATTATTTTTAAATTTTGTCTTTAAAGCAACAAGAATCTGTCTAGGTGGCAGACCATGTTCATGGAAAGAAATAACAAGTTTCTCTTCATCTTCTGTTAATCTACCAGCAAAAGAATGTCCCTCAAGTGTATCTGGATGAGGATGGTTATGGTGTCCAACTTTAACAACCAAATTCCATTTTGAAGCTGAAACACAAGTCGACCGCAATCTAAAGGGACATCCATCCTTTTTTGAGGCAGTTCCTTTTCTGCATTTAGAAGGACTCACCGTGTGTTTTCCTTCCTTATATTTACCACCTTTCTCGCATCCAAATACAATGAAGGAACCTTTGCCACCTTGATTGTCATTCTTATTCGACGACCTTGCAATCACAACAACCACATTGTTTTTTGTACCTATCTCCCGACACCATTCTATAACGGCTTCTCTTGATTCAAATGTCTACTTACAACAAATAAAACATATCAAAACTATATTACAAAACGATAAAAGTAATTGCTTGCATATAGCTTGACTAATCCAACTATTATAATAATATGATATAAGGAATTGCTTGCATATAGCCGGCTAATCCAACTATATAAAACAGACGTGATTGATACAAATATTCGCTGTCATTAACTAGTAGACATGTTTAAAACTAGCATTACCTTATCAGTAGTAAAGTTCGTGGTAGAATCGAAGCCATCAACGATAGGTGCCGGTTCCTCGATACCATGTTCCACGACACCTAAAGCTGTCTCTTTCGCTTGTTCTTCATTATTAGTAATTTCTTCAATTGGCTCAATTTGGAATGGACCGGTTTGAAATACCTGTAAACATAAAAACAAAAAAAAAAAAAAAAAAAAAGAGAAAAGAAAACCGCAAACAAAACAACCACACCTAATATATCAAGATTTACCTCCAAATCGTGTTCACTCAATGAGTTTTACGTAGAAGTAATATAATTTTGTTGGATTTGAGACTCATCTAAAATTTGGATATTTTGACCTAGATTTTCAATAATAAAATCCTCCATAATAATGGCTTAAGGATTAATCATCGATTAATTCGTCTATTAATCGACGAATTAAATGACAACACATAAAAGGCAAAGAGTTTTTGGTGTGATATAATAAATCTTAGGGTTTGGGGTTTTTAGTTTTAATGGTTTTTTAATAGAAAGAGAGATTAATGAAGAAGACGTGATAAGTATTATAATAGTTATAGTCAAATTAATTTGACTTTTATAGGTGGTGAATAGGAAAAAGTAGAATTGAAAACTACTTTTACTTTAGAAATTGTGAGGTGGGTGGTGAATAGGAAAAATGTGGGTGGTGAATAGGTAAAACCAATTTTGTTTTCACTGTGTTGTTACGTGTGAAAAATAAATTATGTCTTCACTGTGTTGTTTTCGGTTGATAAATTATGTCTTCACCCTTAAACTTGTGATAACTGCCATTTTCGACAAATAAAAATTGCGAATAAAATTGGAGTTGCCGATAAACTAGTGATAAAATAAGGTTGATATGTTGTTTCGCTTGTAAAGTAAAGTTTTCATCCATGTTTCGGTTGATAAATTATTTTTTCTCCCTTGAACTTGTGATAACTGTCATATTCACACAATAAAAATCTGACAAATAAAAGTCATGGAAAAATTGGAATTGTCGATAAACTAGTGATAATTGCGATTGGTTTCGTAAAAATTTGATTATCACTAAAACTGGAATTTTCGATGAGATAGTGATAATTGCGATTTTCCTTACCTAGTGATAATTGTGACTTTCACCAAGCACATGAAACTAGTTCCAAGAGAGCTGGAATTATTTGTGAAAACTTGAATTTTTAAACCCTAATTTCCTAGTATAAGTTGCAACGAGAGAATTAATTGAGCGAGTTAATTGAGTGAGTTATTTTAGGAGAAGGAAAAAGGCGTAATAAAAGGTGGAGTAATTTTAGGATTTGATTTTAAGATAAAATTAGTTGGAATTATTTTAGGAAATTTTTAATAAAATCACGTTTTTTACTATAGTTGTTTTTTTTAAATGGGATTATTATAATTTAGCTGAAGGTTATTTTTGTAATCAAATTACAGTTATAACTAATTATGGGCTGCTCAAATTAGGAATCTTATTGGTGGGGTTTTAGTATAAAAAATTAAAGAACTGGGCTACAAATAAGTTCCCCCATTTAATAAATTCTCTTAAATACTCCCTCTGTTCCACTTTAGATGACGTTTTGGGAGTTTTCACGCAGATTAAGAAATAGAGAGAGATATAAAAAATTTATATTTATGCCCTTGAGAAAAGTCTTCAAACATTAATTGTCATTAGTGTATTTAAAAATAAACTTATGGTTCCAAGACAAAATGTTAGGGTATTATGGGTAGTTTTGTGGTGAAAATATGAAAACTATCAAGTATGTGGAACAAAAAAATAACCCTAAACACTCATCTAAAGTGGAACGGAGGGAGTAATATTTTAGCCGGTCTCAAGTTGGGGGACAACGTGCCAAATTAATAATCCGCTAATATTATAAAATAATATATTTTTGATTATCTATGTAGGCCCCATATGAAATATAAATTAATAATCCTATATATAAATATATATTCAATATATTAATGATTTATGAAGATTTTTTGAAAAATGTTTTATGAAGAAATTATTTAATGTGATTACCGTTTTAACGATCTCGTTTCGTGAAGGGGGATCTATTGTAGAATTATCATCACTTTCTTTCCCATTTTTATCAGTTCCCATAACACTCTTAATTATATCTTCATCAGTCCATAGTTGCATAACTTCATTTTCTTCCGGATATTCAGGACATCTTGACATTCATTGAACTGACTCAGCTTTTTGATCAAACTTGTTTTATTTGTTGATTGAAGTTTACAACGAAGCAAAGCGAAAGATTGAAGGGTGCTTCGAAGAATTTAATATTCTACAATATTTGGAAAATAATTCTCTGATAATAAATTTCTCTATAAGTTAATATTTTATCAATTTATCGGTTAACTAATATCTCACTTAATAAATTTGTATGGTCCCAACAACATTAATTTATAGAATTTCTATTATAGAATTACTATCCACCAAATTAAAAATTAACAACTAAAACTATGTAACTAAAATTTTTTATTAATCAAACTTATAATATTAATATCATCTACAGATCTCACATGGTTTTAAAAACTAATTTCAAACAATTTAATAAAAGAGTAATATATTTTACAAACAAACTAAAATAAATAGATTTAAGTAATCTCAAAAGTAACATAATTTAAACTCTAAATACTAAAACATTAAACCCGATCGACCTCACATACTAAAAACAAATATAAAATGTTCAGCATTGTAAACCTTGATAAACTCATGGAAGTAACTAAGAACATCGAGGTTGATTTATTAAATTCTATGGTAGATAAATCAAAAGTGCTAATAATAATCTTGCCCATTAATTCAAAATTAATATTTAATCACAAACCTTAAACAAAATAAATTATTAACTACTAATTAAATAATTGATATTATCTAAAAACTACTAATTAACCAACATGATACCTAAACACCTGGTACTTTGGGTATTGGCTCCCACTTGGTGAGGCGGGGCTTCGCCCGCACCCATCCCAAAAAGGGTTCCAATTAATAACTGTAGTGCATAATGAAACCATCGATCCTAATTTAGTATATAAGCAGTTGGAACAAAATTCATCAAGTAGATACTGTTTAAAGTTTTCGATATTGATATATAAATCCTCTAAAAGAAAATACTTTGGAAAATCATATCGATTTTTGAAATCAATAAGTAGTTCATGACATTATCAACATCAGTACTCTAAAAATAATCGGTAAGGATAGATTTGAAGTCATTTAATCCAGTAGCACTACAACGAAACTTAGTCTTGCTAGATTTTAGAATATTCGTTTCTTGCTTAATCCATATTTGCAACTTAAAAGTAAAGAAACAAAGTCATAATAATATTCTGCCTCAAAACTCCAATAATGGGTTCCGTTCAGCCAAATATTGTTCGTACTTCACCTGCTATACACTCCCCACCTACCTTACAACCATATCATATACTTGTGTTAAGAATCAACCCACCAAATCAACTGCTCCTCCAGGTTCCAACTTCATATAGTTAAATGAAAAAGAAATACTAAAAAGAATCACCCACTATATAGTTGTATCAATAGTTATATTAGAGACACTAAAAAGAAACGCGATATTAATATAAAATAGAAGGCAAACTCTAAATAGTGAAAACCATATGAAGTATTTCCCATCAAAGGAAATACAATGAAAACTCATGTACCTACGTCAAGAATCAAGAAACCAACTCAACTCACTATAGTTAAATGAAAAGTCACACTCGTTGTATAGTTGCATCAATGCCTGATATTAAAAAGATACTAAAAAAATGATATTAATATAAAATCAATTGCCAACTCTAAAAAGTGCAAAGCATATGGAGTTTTTCCTGTCGAATAAAGATATATCAGTGCTTCAACTTCTTGTAGTTAAATGAACAATTACACCCACTATATTGTATTAATCAATATGATATTATAGACGCTAAAACAAACATGATATTAATATAAATAAGTTGGAAACTTTAAATAATACAAAGCATATGAAGTGCTTCCCATTGAAGAAGATGTAATCAAGGAAATGCATTGATATGTCTATCTTTACAAATCATATATATATATATATATATATATATATATATATACTTGCGTTAAAAATCAAGCTGACAACTCAACTCGCTATAGTTAAAAGTAAAATCACACTCTATAATTGTATCAATACCTGATATTACTGTCACAAAAAACAGGTATACAAAATCGATTGTCAACTCTAAAATGTGCAAAGCATATGAAATGCTTCCCGTCAAAGAATATGTAATCAAGGAAATGCGTTGATATATCTTTATTCGGAAATCATATACTTGCGTTAAGAATCAAACATCCAAATCAAATGTTTCTTAAAAAATCACACTCATCATATAGTTGTATTAATAGTTACAATGGAGATACCAAAAAGAAACATGATATTCATATAAAATAGGTTCTAAACTCTAGAAAATGCAAAGCATATGAAGCACTTCCCGTCGTAAAAGTCGTAATCAAGGAAATGCACTGATATATCATTTTTCAGAAAACATATACTTGAGTTCAGAATTAAACGGCCAACTCCCTATAATTAAACTATGGTTGATATGCAATTTTTTATTTAAGAAAAAGGCTTTGTATCCCAGTATTTTAACCCGAAATTATTAAGAGAGAGAGAGAGAGAGCAGGGAAATACTTCCCCACGCATCAATACTGATGATAGAAAGGATAAATCCCAAAATTATTGGGCGTCAACGTAGTATTGTTGTTTCTTGTTATAATTTTATGCAAAACAAACCGAAAAAAAAAGGATAATTGGATAATAAGGTATTTAACATACAAATTTCTAACCAAAGAAGATTTTGATTATCTAAGGAGAATTTTGGTCGTTTTGAGCTTCCCCGGCCAATGAAAGGAGGGTAAGCTCCTTGTATTATTCCGTATCTGATACGTTGAGATTTTCATATACTCTCGTTCCCTTAATGGACAAATGGAGAGATATCTCCTATGGTTATTCACATTTGTGGAAGTTCAATTTAAAATTATTTTTTCCCAAACATAGAATATATAGTTTTGAATGTTATCCTTACCTTGAAAATTTTCAGAAATATTTTTGTAGCATGGAATCACTTAACTAAACATCAGAAAGCTCCGGTTTGCCTCGCAAGAATTACATTGTACGTTGTGTCTAATAATTATAAGATGACTCCATGTACTATAGGTGTAATACCCCTTATCCTAAAATTTATGTTGGTTAGTAATTGTCTCGATGTTGGGTGCATCATTGCTATAAAAACCTATGAGGTTTATGTCCATGATAGCCTAGGCTATCAGACGGACGACATTGAATGGGGACCTCGATCCGAAGGTCGGGAATCTCCGGATTGGGTTTTCCCTTGGACGGCCAGGAAAGACTACCATAAAAATGGAATTCAGGAAAGACTACCATAAAAACGGAATTCACTCCAAAGTTTATACCATAAAAACGTCTCTTTGCCAAAAATTTATACACGTTGTTTCGATCCTCATACGCTGTTTTGCCAAAAATCTTACATGTCTGTGTCTTTGAAATTGTGTCTTAGTGTCAACAAACAGCAACTGAAGGTAACAGTAAAAGCAACAGAGACAGGGTTCTTGATTCCATGTTGACAACTCCAGAATCTAATATACCTCTGGGAGGTTAATGTCAAGGCGTTTACTTAACTTGCAGGTTCACACCTAAGACTTCTAATAATATTTTCTCCTGAGGTCAATGTGAAAGCGTTAATTCTTCTTTACAAAAAATTATGGAATGAAAGCATCTCATGTAGATTCTAAATTAAATCTGTTATCTATTACACAGGTAACAATTTTGAATCATGAGGAGCAAATCGTGCTGGACCAGGTAGGAGGTTACGTTGTGGGGTGCCAGTTATATGCTTGAAGAAGAAACACTCCATTTATGCAAGGATTGGAGGTGTTTGTTAAAAACATTTATGTTGATCTTGCTTATTATCATTCGCATTTTATCATCTCCTTTCTTTGGTAAAGTGTAAGATGGGAAATTAAATAAAAAGAAATTGAAAGACCGTCCTCCGTGGAATATAGTTAGAGTGATATTCATTTGTTCTTCTCAAATTGGGGCGAGGCAAAGCCGAGCCACACCAAATTAAATCGGAACGGGGCGAGGCGAAGCCGAGCTATACCAAATCAAAAATATGGTTAAAACACCGAGCACAAAATCTAGAATCATAAGATAACTCTTTCCATGCCCGATAGTCGTCTCCAAACTTCCTATCGTTGCCGTCAGCAGCCATGTCCCGGTTCAAGAATTTAAACTCAATTCCATTACGAAGTTCGCATGTTGCAGTCTCTGCTTTCTACCATTCGGTGTAGATACCAGAGGCTTAAGAAAAGTAACTGGAATTGAAAACGTCTATACTTATTGTTCTACAAACTCATAAAGTATGGTTCTACAAACTCATAAACCTCTATACTTATTGTGAGAGAAAACCAGCTCCCAAATACCTCTATACTCATATACTCATAAACCTCTATACGTATCTATCTCATCTTTTCATCGTTAAAAATACGAATACCAAAAAGAGCGAAGTTGGGTAGGGCCATAAGGAAACGTCAACGTCTGGGCTTGGGATTCACAGGGGACTTATATATATTCTAATGAAGATACGAATACCAAAAGGATTTCAAAAACCGGTATTAAAGCAAACTAACAAAAAAAAAGGAAATATATCGGAAAGGAATCCCAAAGTAATTCGAAAATCAAACTTTAGTCGTTTATATAAGAGAAAAATCAATAATCAATACAATACAATCAATCGCAGTCAATCAACCACATCGAAGACATGGCATCTATATTGGATGCTAACAATATGCTAAATTTTTTTAATAACAAGGTAGTTTTGATTTTATCTAATAACATGATTCTTACTCCATTAATCCTGTACAAATTCTAATATGTTTAACAATATTGAACTTCAAAACGACAGGGAAAGACACTCATGTGCCAACAGTAATTGGGTTAGTCCAAGGCAAAGAATGGTACTATCTGACTTGCAGAAGATGCCACAAGAAAACTGTGCAAAAGGAGACACCAAGCAATTAGGAATCAATCATTCATACTGCATTGGATGCGACACTACATCTACGATGGAGCTACCAGTGTATGTATGCATTAATCTTTGTGCTTATTGTCAATACTTCAATGCAATCTAGATCATCATATACTGTTGTATATTGTAGGTACAAGATGCATTTGAGAGTGGTGGACGACAAGTCCGCTGCGATATTTGTTATCGAAGGAAGAGTGGCGCAAAATTTCATGAATTATGACATCGAAAAACATTATGATATGATTAGACCCAACAAAGTGGATGAAGCATTGTCGCTATTTGATTCAATGATGGGAAGAACGTTTATTTTTGATGTACTGATCAAAGAATGCAACAAAGAATCCAAAACATGAAAATTCGTAGTCATGGGTGTTTATAACGACATTAAACTTATACCACGCGGTGTTTCCATATATGGTTAAGACTGCAATATTCAACAAATCTTAGCATGGTGGGGCGGTTGTGTACGTTTTACTAATCCAGCGAGGACTGAGATCGTATAGTGCATAGCACACCTGTTATATGATATTAATTTCAATTATTTTATAAAGCAAATTTAAATTTATACATATAATTCCAGTCTAAAGTCTGCTTCCTTCATACTATACTCATTGCTTTACCAAAGTGTTTTATACTTCAAATTTTTTTAACACAATAAAAAATGAATATCCATAGTTCAAATTCGTTCATTACTTGATTCCTTGGATATCAAACTGTAACTCAAATCAGTCGATGAATATCCCAAACAACATGTTTCAATAATTAAACCAAGTTCGCTAACATGAATTGTACGCAACAGACTACCTTACAAGGTAATAAAAACAAGTGAAAAATATGCTTGAAGTACATTTTTTTTTTTGTGTATGTTCAGCGACTACCAAAAAAAAAATACAAAACTAACCATCGAGTTATTTCAGGATACTTATTGCTTTTTCAGAAAGTTAATAGACTTTTAGATCTATAGAAACACTGATTTCCTTAAAAGGATTATTTGAAAAATATATATATATAGCACGCATAATGGCCTTACTCTTTCTAGAATTTTTAGCGGACGCTGAAACAGGTAACCATGTCTGGAGAAAATACATAGAGGAATAACGAAGGTATGACACTTCTGCTAGACTAATCTTATTCTACATATAAATAATGCATGTAATTCAGCGATACTTATTAATTACGTTTTTTTGCCTGCAATATCATTAACAGGAAGAACAGCAGGAATAATGGATTATACTATGTTTAATGACCTACATTCTTCTCAAGTTCGTCAGAAGGTTGTCAAGGCAAAGGTTTTAAAGATCTGGAAATCAGATAACCGCAGGACCAAAGAAGTTTACGGACTGGATATGCACTTAATGGATGAAAAGGTAACAAAAAAACGATGGCCATATACTTATCTTTTGAATTATATATATACTGTATTCAGCTGCTATGTTTATTGCGAATCACAGAAAACCCAGATGCATGCAAAGGTGTCAAAGGAACTAATAGAGGAATTCGAAACCCAGCTGGTGGAAGGAAATTTATATGCAATCGAAAGGTTTAATCTCTCTGAAGCAAGAGGAAGCTTCCGAATTGTTGACTATAAGCACGTTCTGTGGTTTAACAAGTTCACCAGAGTAAAGCAACTAGACATGGAACCGGGATTTCCTAAACCCAAATATGATTTCGTGGATTTCAAAAGTATATCTAAAAAACTGAACGACAAAACGTTCTATCTAAGTAAGATCCGAACACCGTTTGTGATTTACATACAACTAATATAAGATACTCATAATTGCTACTTGCAGATGCCATTGGAATACTGAAATCTGTTTCAGGTATTACTAAGATTAATTTCAATGGACAACAGGGAACCGAAGAGGCTCAAAGAAGAGATATAATCATCGAAGATTCAAGGTAGGTAACCCTTACTTGAAAGGTCACAAAAAAATTATTACCAAATTAAATAAGGGGTTTTTAACTTCCTAATAACTGCAAGTTAAAACATCATACATGGAACACAAATAAACTAACAGTATGCAACCATAAACTAACAATTATCGAATGTAACTAATTTCAAGTATATGACTAATTTCTGTTCTTGAAACAGAGGGGATGATATGAAAGTCATCCTGTGGGGTGAATGTTCTGAATCTGTAGATGATTATGATGTACAGGAACACACAAATACTCCAATAATTGTTATCATTACTGGAACGTTTGTAAGCGAATTTCAAGGTTTGTAATCCGTTTGAAATAAAACAACACATATATTTCAAATTTGTTAAATTTTTATTTTATTTAATACCTTGCAACAGGTACACTTGCATTGGCTACTACCAGTGCCTCTAAGGTATTAATAAATCTAAAAGTGCCGGAAGACGATGAATTGGGGACAAAGTAAGTGTCAATAAGAAATAAAAGTATTATATGTCTTCTTTTAACTGCTAAAACAACGACAAAATTTTACACAGGCTTAGATCCGGAGACAAGGGAGTGACAATGACCAACAATCCACAGCTGGATGATGCCAATGAACATAAGAAGACTATTCGGGAAGCAACTGACATGATAAAATACACTGAAACTATGGTATGCGTGTTTTTGGTTATATTTTTATCTCGATTATTAATAAATAAAACATAATATATGTATTGCTTCAAATAATATCAGGGTAACACATTCACCTGCGAGGCAAGCGTACTGGGCTTATGCAACCAAGAATGGTACTACATGGCATGCAGCATATGCAAGGAGAAGGTAGATTATGACGACGACAGAAAACCTTGGTGTGAAAAATGCAAAGGAGATTTTGAAAAAGACATACCATGGTAAGAACAAGACTTTTTAATAAATGGATGGAGAATACATCGATACTTACTAACAAATCAGTTATATACACAGGTACAGATTAAATTTAGTTGTAAAAGATGAGACAGGAACTGCAGTATTCACAGTAATGGGAGAGACTGCTCAAAAAATAATGAGATGCACTACAAAGGAACATGTAGATTACCTGGAACAATGCAATAAGGTGATTAATATTAGTGTAGACAACTCACTTGCAGATAAGGTGATTAATAAGTGTATTCTAAACCATGCTAACCATAACATTTATTTTCAATTCCAGATAAACAAGGGAGAAAAAGCACGCGGATGGTTCGACCGAATCAAACACCGCACCTTTGTTTTCAAGTTGGTAATCCAGGAATATAATATAAAGAATCAATCAGTCAATTTTACAGTCCAAAAAGTATTCAAGCCAGAAGACGACCTGGACGATTCGGATCTTCGATCTGAAGACAAGGTAACTGTGCAATCAGTTGTTAATGGAGCACTACTATTTAATATGAGTCGTTCTTACATGTAAAAATCCCTTTCTCTGCATGATGCAAACCTCGAAGATCAGCTAAATTTACATGATTCTTCTCTGAATGATCCAAATACAACAATGGATGAGAAAGAGGATACCTCTAAGAGGGGTAGGAAACGCCAGCTCAATGCGGAACAAAATCAACTAAATTTACATGATTCTTCTCTTCAAACTAAAGTAATTTAATATTTATTATCGAGATTTAATATTGTTTGTCTGATCTCGCACGGAGTTTTGATAATTATATGGTTTCACAGGTATGTACTTCCCACAGTCTAGCTAAAGTGCCGCAGGCACATGGTGATCTTAAGCTTTGTAGTAAAAGGTACTTGGCCTAGCTAAAACGCTAGGAGAAAAAAAAGACAGCAACAGTTCATTGAAAGTGACATACATCGCGAGCAACAGACAGATACAGCCTCCTTAGAAGTTGTTAATCCAGTGTAACTCCATATGTTATAGATTAACTGACGACATCGGGGCAAAGCAACCAGGAACACCTGCCAAGAAGACTCGACACAAGCTGAAAAAGAAGAGTAGGAGAACAGTGGTTTCATAAAAACTATTCGGTGGATTAATTTAGCTATAGTTATATTTCTTTTAATAATATGAATTTACATGATTTTGTTAGTGTTTTGGGTACTGCCTTTTTACAGTTATAACTGTCATACAATATCTTCAAATTATTGTTCTTAATATTGTACGTGTCATTGGTTTATAAGTGAGAAAGAAGTGGAGATCATTCAAAATATGAATTTCATCCTTATTTGAGGTGTATTGGCATGAAGGCATGTGTCCTGTACGCTATCCAGGAAATACTAACTGCTCCAGCCACCGTTTTAAATTAATTTTTTATTTTTACACAATCCAAGTGAAACCATAAGCATAATTAGGGTCCAATGCAGACTATTATAAAACCAAATATAAAACCAACATTTACAAAATCTGGAACCAAGATAGAATTATACAGCGTAAATTCAGAAGACCAACCAAATAAAGTCGCTGGATTATTAATTATCAAATGAATACATACGAATATACTTTCAGGGTCAATCAAGAAGACAACCTTGCTTACAATGAGGTACAGTTTTCATAATTTTAAAATTCTCATGCAACTTTTACAAAGTGTTTCTATGTTTGAAACTAACTTTACTATTGTATTTAATGTGTATGTATATTCCTTGCCAGCAAAACTTGCCATCAACCATAAAGGATCTTATGAACACTTGGGAGAATTCAATATTTGAGTGGAAATACATGTTTATAAGGGATGATCTCGACAAATTAAAGGAACTAACATACTTTAGCGAAGATTTACTGAAGCTAAAACAACCTCACAAATTACCTGCTGTAGGATTTCCAACTGAATTCTTAGATGTCCAACAATTTGAAGGCTTACCACAGCGCGAAATCAAACTACATATTGGGTCCAGAATAATCATCATCAATCATATAGCCGAAGAAGATGACCTATTTGCAAAGATAGGTGACATCCTTACTGTTGTGGAACTGACCGATAACCACATCGGAGGAAAGAAATTACGTGGAGCTGGTGAAATTGTTTACATAAAAAGACAAACATTCTACACATATTGCGAACCGTTGTAGTTCGTAATGCACAGAAAGCAGCTTCCTATCAAAGTCGATGAACAATGGGAGAAACAGCGCAAACTAATAAAGAAACGCAAGAGAATCGCGCGTAGACTGATGGCCAAGCTGAGTCCCAGTTTTATGATACATTAAAGATAGGAAACAAGTTATGCACAGCTATTCTTATATGATATTTAAGAAGAAAATTTTTACTAATTCAAGTTCTTTGTATTTACAGTTAATGTTCAATTTCAAAAACGATAAGATGAATTTCAGTTAATGTTCAATTTCAGTATAGCTGTGCGATCACTACTTGAATATTATGACCACCAAGCGACGTTAGTGAAAGTATAGTAAAGGATAAACAAGTATGCTTGGCCATAGTCTTAGCAAATAAATACGGTCCAGCCATAATCGTCTGCGTGTACTATCACTGCTTAAATTTTATCACACCAAGCCACGTTACTAAAACTACAATACATGATGTTGTGTTTCAGTGAATGGTCAGAAACATCACCATTCAAGAAATATTAAGAGCAGTCCGTGTCATCAAATTTAAAACATGGTTTGCATATTTTGAACTCAATCATCCTAAACTGTTATATTGCAGCAAAATTGAGTTGGGTGCAACAAATAGACACAACTGATTAGTCCTGATAATATTGGTTTCCCTACATCTCTTAAATTTGTCTACTTTGCTTAAAGAATTCATTAGCATGATAATTTACTTGGCCAGCCTATATCCCAATAAGATAGGGACACCTATTGGCTTAACTAAAAAAAATTGATTCCTATGGCTTGCATCGTCAATTTGGGATTCACAGAACACAATTTACCCTAATTCGTAAACGTGGACACTTTTTTCTGAAGATATGAAAAACGTGTAATAGAGGAATGGAACACGTGTATTACCGAACAAAACAATATAAACATTGTTTCTACCGCCTCCCAAACATACAAAGCTAAAAAAATCCAAAAAAATCGAAAGGTTTCTTCACCAAGGTACGCACAATTTTTACATCAGGAAATAAGTTAAAAATGTATTTTATCCTTCTATAGTTTCTATTAGTATGGTTCGATTAGTGCTTCAAAGAGGTGTATCAGACCCTAATTTTTTGGTACAAATAGGGTTCCTCCTGTTATTTCCAATCTCTCTGCATCGTTCTCTTCTGTGTTTGCATCAATTTTTACTTAAAGTTTTGAGGTACTAATTACATAACAGGCTTCGAGACTCCAAAACACACTCTTTCTTCCCTTTTTCTCCATAGAACCCTATTTTCTCAATACATATTTATGTTTCATTTATGAATCTTAATAGTTTCATTAGTATTATTTGCATCAGTGATTGTTCAATGATTTTCTCCCTGTTTTAAAATTTTTGGTTGAATCTGAATGTGGATATACTTTGTTTGTAACAGGAAGAAACGGAAATTCGTTAATGCAAGGATATTCTCATCTTCAATTAACTGAGGTATTCCGTGCACCTGTTTATATATATATATGAATGGAAATTCTCATCTGCAATTCTTATGTATTGGAATTTTTAAGCTTCTTAAGTATTGGCCGGCCATATCCGGCCAAATCCGTTCAACCTGAAGTATATTGTATTCATATTGTAGCCCTTGCTTATAGTGTACACTTACTTAGTTTAGATATAAATTATGCACACGCATGTTCCAGTTTTTTTTTTGATTGATTCATCATCTTTGAATTACTTAGTTAGGTGCTGGAATTTGATAATTGTCGCGAGTGTGCATTTTGTTAAGAATCCTCTAACTTATATGTTACAGAATGTAACCGCATGTATGATTCTCTGCTCAACTTTTTAGTATAAGGTACAGTCTAAAATTCATATGTGAAACTCTTGCAGTGGAACATTATAAGGGCGGAAATTTATATACAAACATATCAGGGATTTTACATTAAATTCTATATGTTATTATAAAACCTTATATGTATAAGTAGTTTATAAGAGAATTCTTATAATCCATCTAAAGCCGCGATCATAGATGTATTATGGATTTACTTAATTTTTTTCTGAATTTTTATGTTAGTATTTCAAATCCCTTATCACATTCTTATTCATGACAGGTAGCATTGACGGCGAAAACATCTTTAGAATGCAAAAGCGGCGAAGAAAGTGCTAGCAGTGGTGACAGTGAACACTATTATTTACCAGTGCACACTTTTGATAACAGATTTAATGTTGCAACGCGGCACCGACCAACTGCTTCGACTGTCTTGATAAAACTGGAAAGCTTCCCACGACTACCTAAAGAAAACAGCAATGCCAATGGCAGTGACTACAATAAAATTCCCCAATCAAACTATAAACAAATGGCTGCCCATCCGATTACGAATGCATCATGTAGAACTCAACAAGACAATACACATCTTAAGTCACAAATTCGACGACCTGCTACAGATCAAAAATCACCAGTTGCATATGGCACACGAAAAGGAAGAATCCAAAGAGGCCCAATATCATATAGAACTCGAAGTATGTGTAAGATCAACTAGGAAGAGTGTTGGTATTTCGTAAATGTGCCTAGGAAAATGTTGGTATTTTGTAAATGTGACTAGGCGAAACTTTGGTATTTTGGAATCTTGGTAAAAAAGGGAAGCAAGTATATGACTGGCGCTCTTGAACTAGGAAGTCTTAAAGCATGTATTTTGTATATGTCAAGGAGGCACGTTGATATTTTGATAAACATATACTAAATGTCTATTTGGTATCCTTGGTTCATAGTATATATTCAGAAATCAATTTGATCCTTAGTTGAGGTGTATTGACATGAAGGCAGTCTCATGTACTCTACCCAAGAAATACTAATTCATGTAGCTCCAGCCACAATTTTAAATTAAATTTTATGTTAGAAGCTAAGATGTTAGATAAATTGTAGCTCTTCAAATTGCAACATGCATAACTAAGACGTTAGAGAATTTTCTTTGGATGACATGGATGATTTAAGAGTCAAAGAAAGTCGAACGGCAACAACAAATTCATAGACTCTAAGCAACCTTTCATCGATTATGAAAAATAACTTCGTCTGATTTGTGGAACCTAAGATAAAGTATAAGCATGTGAAACTACCTAAATTACGAAAATAAAGTTTCAACAACTATTCAACGTTTCAACTTACATAATTTGTGGAAGTTGGCTCCGAAAAAAACGTTGAAAATTGTTTGTTTTTGTTACTTGCAAGGAATAAACTCTTCAAACTACCTAAATTACGTGTGCACGAGGGTCCTAATGTGAAGGAATTACAGAATTGTGAAACAACATCTACACGCGCCTATGCATCAGATTCCTATAACAAACCAGTTTCCTAATCACAATATTTCCGAATGAGATACATAAATAAACAATCTAAAAACCTATATTAGGAAAATTGAACACCAATATATGGAATTTCATACCATAATAAAAAAAAATACACTTATTAGTCCTATAAATAAAAACGTAAGTTACAGACACAATATTTTCGGTGAAGAGAAGACGGACTACAAACGATGGAGATTAACAACCTAGCTGTTAAACAGGTCGAAGATAATAATCAGGGTATGTAAATATCTTTTTTACATTGATTAAATTGATTCTTCAAAGTACTTACATACAGAAGAATTTTAAAAATTCTAATAATTCGTTACATAGAGAGTCATCTTATATTCGTTATCTTTGTTAACTAATGAATCATGTTTCATTGTGCTAAAACCAGATGATACCGTTACCCGCCTAATCGAATATATAGACCAGTTTTTAAACAACGTTAATGCAATAGCAGAACAAAATGAAGTTCAGCTAAAATCTGAGAAAGAATTTCTAGAAGATGTTGTCAACACCACATATCCAAACATACAAGAAACTACTAATGATCCTAAATATTTAAAAAAGACAATTATCATGACGCATACATCTGAAAACGTAGAGAAAATCAATAGCCACATAATATCTCTTCTGCCATTAGACGAGCACATATACATAAGTGAAGATTCAGATGTAAGCACAGACAAATATAATAACGACAGGATAGAGTATTATAGCCGCCAGGAAATTCTGAACAATTTGGAATACCCAGGATTCCCATGTCATGTGATCCGATTGAAGGTTGGTGTACCAATCATATTATTAGAAGACTATGAAGAAGTTCATAAAGGTACAAGACTTTGGGTGACCTTATTACAGAGTGCAGTAATTCAAGCTCAAGTACTGACAGGAAAACATTCTGGAAAAATAATAGACTTATTAAAGGTGCATACTACTAAAGCCGATGATGCATCTCAAATAATTTTCAGTAGAAGGCAATTCTCAATTAAAATTTGCTATGCATGCCTCCTGGAAGAAAGTAAATCGCAAGCCCTACACAATATAGGTATATATATCGACAACAACAAGTTTTAACAAGGAAGATTTTTCGAATGGATCTCAAACGCCACAAGCAATGAACCATTGAAAATGATGGTTATAGAAGACAAGAACGAACAACACAAATACAAAAAGATCACTCTCACACTACAAGTTGAAGATAATTTTCCATTAATAGACCGTGTCATTAATAATATCCAACAGAAGATCGCCAACTAGACTTCTCACTGATTTTCTATGTAATCAGTTTACTATATTTTCCGTAGATAGCCAGTTTTATAACACATCTAGGGTTTTACTAAGGCATTTTATTGGATAGTTTTTACAGCTTCATCTAATAATCTACTTTGCTTTATCTCATAAATAGCATCAACTTGAAATATACATAGACCTAAGTTATTTTGATCTTCATTCAACGCACAAAATTGGTTTGGAATCCCAGCTTTTGTCACCATTAGAGATCTCAGCCTTCCTGCTGGGGACGAGATTATACTACCTACACTTATTATTCACATCATCATCCTGAACTATGGGGTGAAGATGTACAAGAGTTCAGACCAGAGATTCTGTGAGGGAATATCCAAAGCGGGACCAAAGATCTGTATAGGGCAAAACTTTAGTATATTCAAAAATTAATATACTATTCTTAGAATTAATTTTTAAAATTAATGTACTATTCTTAGATTTTTTTTTTTTAAATATCTGTTCTTAGATATTGTCTATTATTTATTGTAATGGTGTTTGGGGTGTTTGGGGATGTGATCATTTATTGCTGATATTAGATATGATCTTTTCTTATTTTAGATATTGTTTCATAAAGAAAATCTCTATATTCGATTTAAAACAAAAAGTTATCTCTAAATTGAAAGCTAGGGTTTTCATTAAAATTTCATGTTAATTAGAAATTCAGTAATCAGATCCATAAAAAAGTAACGAATAAACGAACCTCTTTAGCACAATCTTTAGGTTCTCTACAATTTGACATACATTCAGAAATCGTAACACCTTCCTTTGTTCCCTGTGATTCTGCATCATAATTCCATCTCATAACAAATCTCTCTCTGGAAATTGATCGATTTAATTTCAGCTCCAAACTAATCTTCTCGGTGATGCCAATGGCTAGGTTTATGGAGAGAACTCATGGACGGCGAACATATAATCAGATTGTTCTTTCTTTTCGTGACTATATGTTATCTTTTTTTTTCACCCTCACGGGACCCACTCTTGAATACCGGGAGTCCTTTTCAGGCGTCCAATGACTACTCTATCCGGAGCTTCCCGACCTTCGGATCGGGTCTACATTAAATGATGTCCGTCTGATAGCCCTGGCTATCATGGACACAAACCTCAGGGAATCGGTGTTGTGTCACTTTGGTGAGTATCTTATAGCTGTCTTAACACTCAAATTAGCTGTCTAAAACGATAGTAGTTCACCATATATTATTCTCTTTTTGTTTCGGTTTAATGATAACAAGAAAATATCTTTTGCTGAGATTTTGGAAGTTGGAACTTATAGGGGTTCAAATGTTGACATTTTCCTAGCTATACAAGGTTTCTTAGTGGGGGCTTAATCAACTTTCAGGAGTTCTAATCTATAATTTCCGAAGGTAATTAACCTTACAGCCCTTAGATTTAGTATTATTGATGGACGTGTTGTTAGCAATAGCATTGCTCGAGCACTAAGATGTGAAGCCTTGACAGTTAAAGTTCCAAGAACCCAAACCAGAAAGTTTTTGTTATGCCGCAATGGTTTTTATATTATTTCTCCATCTCAACACTTTTTACAGGTCATCGATAATTGGAGTCATGGAAGGTAATCACACTATTGCAGAACCTCAACAAAAAATAAAACATGTATTGTTTGTCTTAAATCGTTAACATGAAAATTATATCATAGTGTTTTGGTAATGAATTATCATAGATTGACCCTGAAAATTGATACCTTTGTACGTTAATGGAAAAGAATGTATTTTTGTCCATTAATTAGTAGCCTGTCATCATAGGATTCATAACTAAATGCTTAAGTTGATGCTAAATGATGTGAATTTAGAGGGAACAAAATACAGTGAGATTAAAATGTGTGGGAGATTATTGATTTTCATCATCATTTGGTATGGAAGATATAAAACAAAATACAGATGACGGCTAAGCCCATAAACACCGCCCCGAGACAGACTTTATGTCGGGATCAAAGCAAAATAAAAAGGAAGAGCTCGGGCAAAGATAAGCCAAGTAGAACCAATAAACACAATGCAACTTTTTCAGTGATCCCATTGAGGGTTATCATATCATGTGCAAGAAAGACAATTCGTTACTTAGAGCATCTCCAACAGTGGGTGCTAAAAATCAATTGTGGAATTTTTATTTAGATCCTTATTTATGGGGTCATATGTATGTGGCAAAAATAATAATGCTTTGCTCATGAACCATCATCTCCAATAGTATGGGTCTTATTTTTAAAAATTTGTTGTTTTGGATAATGATAAAATTGATTCCCTCTTTCCTATTGGTTCATAACAATTTATTTAAAAATTAAAAAATTAAAATATAGTTAAAATGATATGTGGAGGTCATTCCCAAGGTCTAAATAAGACCTTCTCCAAGACCTTCATATTTATTTTAACACCCTTCTTATTTTCTATGACCACTGTTGGAGATGAATTTAATGTAAATGAGGGTCTAAAATCCTATGCGTCATGAAAAAATAAAACCTCCACCCTCTGTTAGAGATGCTCTTATGAGTCTAACTTATCATAATGCCTAATTTGTCCAAATCCGCATATTCATATTTTTACCTCTCAATGCGCGTGATCTCCACAAAATGGTTGGGTACCCTGCCGAACACCCAAAGCATTACGAAATTGAGATTGGCACTCATTCAACGATTACATAGTCCGGCACCTAAGTAAGACAATAAGATGAAATTTAACTTCCCAGTCTAAACATAGAGTGAACCAATATTTTTAACCACAACATATTACGTTTAACCTTTCTAATTAAAATCGGTTAACCTTAATGTCAAATATAAATATAATTTTCAAAATATTTAAGGGCTAATTTCACCCAACTAATAAACACCGGTGTTGTAGGTTTTTGCTAAATTATAGGCTCAACCCCGAGACTTCAACCTAATCATCACTAAATTATGGAAAGTATCTTTGATACTAGAAGCCATGGCCGGGGCTATAGGCCCCGGATAGTTTGAACCAACCAACAAAACACTGGCTAATTTGAATCGACCAACAAAACACTGGGACCGCATATGCCAGTACCGGCTAATTTGACCCGATCAACAAAATATTGGGAGCGCGCAACTAATCTATAGGCTCAACTCCCGAACACAATATTAGATAATTAATCTACAACCCAAGTCGACTACAATATATGATTCGACTAATTAAATATGGTACTGTGACCCAACTAACTAACACACTATACTATGACACGACAAACTAAATATTGGGACCATTCATAATGGTTCGGAACTATGATCATGACTAACTAAACTTGGTCCTCACCATTATAGGTTGACTAAAATTTCGTGGGAGCATACTGATAGGTCGACCAAACAATTAAAAAACTCAATAAAGGTTGAGTCCCGATCGCAGGCTAATTTGACACGACCAGCAAAACATCGGGGCTACAGGCCCAGTTAATTTTTAAAGGGTTACGGTCAGGGCTGTAGGCCCCGTCTAATTTGCCTTGACTAGCAAAATATCGAGGTTGTAGGCCCCAGCTAATGGCCGGAGCCGTCCGGTTAATTAAACACGCTACTAAAACCAGAGTAACTAACAAACTAAACTATGACAAGACTAACTAGAATACCAGGTCCATCCTACGACCCCACCACTATGACATGCCGACTAACTAAACATGACCCGACAATTAAAAGATGACCAATATTTTGGGAGGAAACTGACCAGCAGACCAAACACCAAACAAAAATCGAAAAAGGTTGAGCCCCGGCCGTAGGCCAAGAAATATTTTGTATATGATAAAAATGTGTATTTTAACGCAGCCAAGAAACAGAGACTTAAGACCTTAGAGGCTACCTAATTGTAATAGGTGCATTAGAAGCAATTTGAAAAATATAGTTGGACCTATCTAGAAGGAAGATAAAATATAGTCCATCAATCATTTTGATGGACTTGAAATTAATGGTTTGGAATTAAAAGATAATTGAAGTTTAGCATACATGTTAACTTGATCATTCTTTGTTGATGAACATGCCTGTCGCATAGCCTGTTTTAGAAGTGATTCCACTCAGGTGTGTATAATAACACATGAGCTGTAGATGTTTGGGATAATGATCTGATGCCTTCTAAAATGCTGCCAGGTTTGTTTGGTACTATGATATTATAGCCCATAATGAGGATATAGTTTCTATCCATTTCTAATATTGGGATAATGCTTTTTTAGATAATATTTTTTCCTTTACTTGCATATGCAACTTATTTTGATCTCCTTCTTAGATATCTTAAATATAATGATGGTACATACGGTTTAAGATTGAAATAATCAGAATAAGTTCTTCAAGTAATGATTTGTAATTTAAGATGACTTCAATTTTACATCATAGATGAGAAATATTTGTTCTCTTTTTTTTTTGGTGTAGATTGGTCGAGGTGAATCCATTGGAGATGCTACACATTTGGAAAATGCTACCGATGACTTCGAACTTCGGTTTTGAGTATCAAAGCTAGAGTGTTTTGTTTTCTTTTCTTTTCTTTCTTAGATATTTGCTATTCAGTGTCGTCTTTGTTAGTCACTTTTTGCATCTATCGTTGTCATGGCTATCCAGATGGAGTTTTTCTATTCAAGGGCTACGAAACTTCGGGTAATATTATGTGGGTGGACGCAGTACGGAATGGGTGACGCTTTAGGATGTTATGGCAGTCGATGGGATGGGTGGTACGTCGTATAAAAGCTAATTTTCTCCTTCGCCTCTTAATATCTTATTCCCTTTCGTGTTTAAGTATGTAATTCAATCCAATATTTTGTTCTTCTGTAAATTAAAGCAATTTAAAATCGCAAGAAGAACACACTTTCACCTTTAATTTTTGTTAGAGTTTTTTTTTGATAGGTGTGTTTCCGTATCTTAATTGTTGAATCAGTATGATTTGATCTTAAATTAGGGTTCTTTGTTAATTAGTATGACTGTTGGGGTTTCTATCAATTTCTTCAGTTTTATTTGTTGTATTTTAACTGAATGTACACATCCGCAAAGATAGCCTAATTGATTTCAATAATCTTATGGTTGAAATTTTGGGGTGGTTGTACTTTGCTATTTTTCAGGATATGAAAATTTGGCTATCTCAGTGTGATGAACTTTTGGTATGGGTTTGTTCTGGAGGACTTTTTGATCCAGAAAGGTGAGATGTAGTACCCATTTCTCCTTTCTATTTGGTTAACTTTGGTGGAGATACCATCTTGGTTTCATCTTGATAGAGACACTTAGAAAGAGACTTGAAAGGTTATTCCGATTAAATACTATGATTTGGCAATTGGTTGGTATAGGATCACATATATATTTATTTTCAGCTAGGTGATATGTTACTTTAGTATTAACTCCGAAGTAAACATGTTTAGAATAATATTCCTAACGGCCGGAGCCGTAATCGATAGGATCAACTTATATGACACGGGAACGACAATTCAATGCAAATCTGAGTCGAGCAATACTGTAATGTAAAACATAAATATTCATTTCTCCTACTCATTCTTCTTTGTCATTAGTAATAACTTGATATTAAAGTAATAGAACATGAGTATTAAATCTTGATGAAAATTTACCAAGCCCTCTCGAATGGTAGCTTATCGAGTTGAATTCTCTTACTTTTGGACAAGACAGGTACGAATCTGAACTCTCATAGAATGAAAAGGCAGGCATACCTGTGATATGTGATGTCCTCTTTGTTTTTTTTTTTGCAGCTTAATCGAATGTACACTGACACCCAGCGGAATTTCCCTGGAATGTCAAACAGAATCACGTGTCGTAGTTACACGCTTGAAGCAACTTGCAGTCAGGTTGGTGTTCCATTATGTTGCATAGTTCGTTTCATAGTTTCCATTATGTTGCGTAGTTTGCTTCATAGTTTCTCTTATTGCTTGATCAAGAACAAAATAGAATTTTGGACAAATTTCAGTGCATTCTTTTTCACTTTGCAGTGCTCTTTTTTGTTTTTGATATTGAAGTCTATATTTGCGTATTTTGTACTAATTTTCACGTGTTGGTATTCAGTGCTCCAACATTGTCTTCCATAGGGACAACTAAATCAACTCTTCCAACTGTAGTAATTTTGTTGGTTCCGTAGGGAGCGGGAAGACTTCAGATTTAATGTGTCTCTAAACGGTAACAATTTTCTTGGTCTTCTTAATAGCTTCGATTTTTTCAGGATCCTCTCATCCTATTATTGTCATCTTCTGTTTAAAAAATCAATATGTGTTACATAGGCCTGCCTGGATTTCGAAATGACTTTTGAATTATGTCTGCCTAGGAATACATAGAAAGAATGTATGAACAATAAAGAAGAAAATATTGTATTTATCATTAGTGTCATTCAAAGCTTTCTTGATCATTCGACGTACAATATAGTCTCATATTATATTTGTTGCTTTCTTAATCAATGGTGTGGTACTTTGTGCTCATATTATATTTGTTATCATTATACTTTATGTGTTACTAAGATGGGTTTAAACAAGGGTATAACTCTGTTATATACGACTCTTGATTCCAATTCAATGAAGCAACATACTTCAGTGCTTAGATTGTTTATTGTTGTTCCACTCAAATTAAACCAGATCAACACTGCTTGCAGATCAAACAAAATGGGCTTTGTAGTTTCATAGGATACAACACTTCATTGATGTTTTTTTGAGGTACGTGTAGGAAATTACCTAACTGTCGATATAGTTGCTCTTTGTTATTTTACAATTGTGCTTAGTCTTGCATTCTAATACTACCATTCACAATTTGGTTGTACTTTGTAAACAACCTGTTTGATTAAATGCATTGAACCTTACAAACTTATTGTTCTGAAGTTTTTTGTGTTTGTATTTACATCTTACAAAGATTTGTTGACATTTGAGGTATATTCACAGCTTCAACTGACGTTGTTATTAAGCCAGAGTAGTAATCAGGAAGAGACAACTGCCACTATTATGGTTTACACAGAATGACCTACAACTTACGATCTTATGAACCTAAAAGAATGAGAAAAGAAGTTTTCTGGCATATCTATTGTACCTTATATATTTGCTTAATGAACTGTGAAATTGAGTTAAATGATGGAGCTGAAGCTTTGTTGGTCAATTTTCTAGGTTAGTCATTGGTTTCAACACAATATTAATGATTTTTATTTTTATTGAATACACATACGAGCTAACTAAAGGTCCATATGTTACTTATCTGATAGTTTCTTCACCAATCTCTGTGGGATTGTTGTTCAACGAGTTAAGCTTTAAGGATATTGAAACTTAAGGTGTTTAGTTATTTTAAGTTGATTTGCTTCTTTATCTGTAAGCATATGTTGTTGGCTTCATTCTAATCTTTATCGATTTAATAGTTCCAAGACATTTGAAGTGCAACAAGTTTTGCACTATGGTCTTGATTGTGTATTACTTCATATTAAGATGATACTTTATTTGTTGTCTTGGCTCAATTGGAGCACATGGTTTTCAACCATGTAGTTGTGGGTTCGAATCCCAATGGAGATGGCATTCTTACTTGGGTTGGTTGGGCGGGTTAAGGGTGATTCTATTATTTGATGCTCACAAAGTAGGACTCCTACAGAAGATATGGAGTTGGATCAAGATCTTGGAGAAGCTTTTAAGAAGGATCCTTTCATTCTCTTTAGAAGGGTAAACTTTGTTATCACGGGACAAGGATATCCTATCTTTGTTTCAGCGAAAAGGTAGTTTTGATTTTTCAGGTGGGGATTTATTAACTAAAGAAATTATTTTTATCATCTCTTCTTCCATTAGCACTGATTTTAGTTTGTTAATTTTGATGTTAACTTAACTCTCAATTTTTGTCCTTTTTGGGGTTTCTTGGAGGGTCAGGCAAGTAAAGTGATTGAGAATGTGATTAGAGAAGAGCACATGGTTTTCAACCATGTAGTTGTGGGTTCGAATCCCACATTGATAGATGAGTGGTTGGGCGGTCAAGTTAAACTCAAGCTAGGAAAGAGAAGTGATTCTATTATTTGATTAAGATATGGAGTTTCAAGATCTTGGAGAAGCTTTTAAGAAGGATCCTTTCATTCTCTTTAGAAGGGTAAACTTTGTTATCACGTGATTATGCTACTTTTTTGGGACAAGGATATATCTTTGTTTGAGGTAGTTTTGAAAGTCTCTTCATCCTCAATTTTGTTGCAGTATTGAGAATGTGTAAGTCTTTTGAAGGGTAAACTTTGTATATGAGAAATCCAAGGTAAGTCATAAGGATATATTGTGGGGTCACCTAGGTTGGTAGGTATCCTAGATGACTACTAAATTAGTTACCCAATAATACAAGTTAAAAACCATGTGTTTAATACAAAAGACTACGCGACTCATAAGACTAACCAGAGGTTGAGCCGGGGCCGTAAGGCCCCGGTGATACCTAGTATAAGTATATATCACCACCCAAAACAGTAAAGTCGTGATATTTTTTAGGGAAGAAATTTTGGACGGTTTTATTTGGAAAGTTGATTAAGAGTATATATTTGGAAATTAGGGTTTTATCAAGGTTTTCGGAGTCGGCAAATCTTAAGGGAATGAGAACACACAGGTGAGAATGAGAAAAATAGGCGAAGACTTGCGGCAAAAATTTTCTTTTTGCCATTGTGTCCTACGAGGGATTTGAGAAGGAAAATACTTTTGATTTCGTATTGTTTTCGGCTAACGGAGGACAAGAAGCTGTTCATCGGTACCAGGTAGGTTTTCTATCCCTTATGACGTTTGTAGCTTAGTCTAGTGGGATTTTTCTTGGCAATTGAGTTTTATTTTTATCAGATCCGTGATACCAATAAGCCTTGAGTTTGCATTTTTGGAACTGTTTCAAGATCTTCCTGTTACTAATTAAGTTTTAATCATATCCCTGACGGGCGCTTACAACTTGCATCATACTGTTCATTTATTAGGCAGGCATTAAAAGTTGTGAATTATATACTATGTAGATCTAAGTACGAACTGTTAAATTCTTCGTTTGTAGTACACCAGTAAACTAGCACGAATGTATACATATGAGCCTATATATCTCGAGGCGCGGCTAGAACTATTAAATCCAAGTTGGATATAAAAGGAGTTAAGCATCCAGGTTACAGCGCTGCGTCACGAGGTCTAGTAGCTGGTTTGGGCAAAAGGGTGGCTTTGCTTTTGGTTTGATCTTCTTGGTTGGACAGTACTGTAAGGGGTCTATAATAAAGTACTGTAGGCATATGTTGTTAGGTGCTAAGGGAAATGATAGATGTCATTGGATTAATGTTATGAGTTTCGGATAACACCAAGTAAAGTAGTAGTGTTGGGAAAGTAAACGAGAACAATAGAAGTCATTTCCATACCTAGACTTCCCTAGTTGGTTCCTTGTTTGAATTGTTGTGCCTGTTATCAAGCTTGGATACTTCAAGTCTCTAGCTAGCGATTATGATCTAGGCTGTGTGATGAAGAGCAGAAGGGGTGAGTACAGTATGACAACCTACATTAAAGGATGACAACATGCGTTTTGATGTCAGTTAACGATGATGTGTTTTGATAATGCTATGTGTAGAGGAATAGTGTTGTATTTTTTTCTTTGATGCCGTGGTTGGCTCGACTTCCATGAGTGGTGCGATTACGGAGGGATTGCATGGTAATTCATGGCGCTATTGGAATTGGAAGGTCGATGCAAACACTTAGTTCTCCGATGCACGATTGGTTAATTAAGTGGACCGAGACGGTAAGTTTTGATTTGGGTTACAGTTGTTTAAGGTGTTCAATTAATTAGTAACGAAATATATTCAGAGTTAATTATGAGTGTTCTAAGTGTAATTCTATTTTCCGTGTAAACACTTCATGAATTCAATCAATAAATGTTCTTGATCTTACATCTTCTAATGGAGAGGAGTGAAACGGGAGAATATCAAGGATGAATAGGAGAAGTGATGGAGAAGATCAAAATCAGCCACCGAACTCCCGGTAGCAAACGAGGATTATGATGGTTCGCATGAATTGAGGATGGAAAATATGAGGTTGCAAAATAGGAGATTAGAAGTAAGATGGTTTAAAGTATATAATAGTGTATGCTTTGATGGAACAAACATGCGATACAACATATTAAGGCTTATATGAGATGTATGTTACAATGGGAGTCATAGGCTCGTAGTTATTTATTTTCATGACCGATGATAAAGAAATTCTGGCGAGAACGACGCTAGATTAGAAAAGTGGCAACAAGACTATTTCTTTTCTGCCCAGATGAAGTGCCAAAAGGAAGAGAAACACATGATAGCCCGTTGGTTGTGAAACTAGAGATTAACCCGAAACCGATTGATGGAGAAGAGGGATACACGCAAAAATGATAAGGCAAGGAAATGGGCCATTGCATGAAAAATGTAAAAGCGACTTGTGACCTTGTCGCAACAAGAAAAAATAAAGTGAAGAACACCAAAAGCATAAGGCGACATTGTCGCAACGATACATTTTAATAACAATGATGACAAATAAGATCTTTCATCAGAATATGAATAACAATAGGCAAGTATGGGAATGGGAAAGTGAAATATTGTTATTCATATTCTCAATGAAAGAGTTATACATCAATAATGTTAGCCAATTATATCACAAGGAAGAACTACCAAGAAATACACTATAATAAGGATACGAAATGTATGATATTACAAGGAAAAAGAAAACAAAAGAGTTATTTTCATTCTTCTTCTTCGTCGATTCTTCATCGGTTATTCTCATCGCTAATTTTCTTCTTCGCCAGCCTCGCTATCGAAACATCCCGAGACAGCGGATTCTCAGAACCTTTCAAGGAGACAGGATATGAATGCGTAGGGATATTGTGATCTTACAAACATACTCCATGCCTCCATCATGAAAACGAATAAGATCATTGCTAAAATTCTCCACTGTCGTTAGAAATTGTTTCTTCAACCTGGAATATCTATTCTCGCGAAGGAGAGATTCTTTATCAATTCTTCTTTTTCGGTTTCGGTTCTTCAATTACCTGAAAATTCCGTGAGTTGTTCTTTTCGATTCAAGCTCTCTAATTCTAACCCAAGCCTCTTCTCGCATTCGTAAATAAGTAACAACAAGTTAATAATTTACAAGCAATATTACGTATAAGTAAGTAGTAAGGTGTAATAAATAACCTTCTCTATCGATATCATATCTTTAATCAAGGAAGTATGCTCTACGTGGAAGACTAACATCAACACCTAGGTTATTCCCGGGTGCGAATTCATCGTCACTATTTATAACAAGGAGGAACGAATTTGATCTTCGCTCACTAAGCAAGGAATTCGCGAAGCAATTCATCCCGCTCAATTTGTAGTTCAAGGAGAGATTTTTGAAATGTTGCTAATTCGTGGCACCATTGTTAGCAATGCGATCTTTATCATCTATAAGGGGACGTGCTAATTAAGGGTGCAGTATTTTTATAGGTGTTTTCTTTATCCTATTTTTGTTTCACTTTTGAGTATATTGCTTAGCTCACAATGATCTTTTTACCAAACCATCATTTTACTCCGTCTACGCAATTTGTTTAACGTTTTCATTTCCAGTTCGTGTCGTT
The DNA here is from genome assembly GCA_023531295.1 of Papaver armeniacum. Lineage (NCBI taxonomy): Eukaryota > Viridiplantae > Streptophyta > Magnoliopsida > Ranunculales > Papaveraceae > Papaver > Papaver armeniacum. The sequence continues at coordinate 60,328 of JAJJWW010007662.1, forward strand.
TCCTTCCTTTTAAACTATATTTCTGATCTATTAGAATAAGTTGTCGATGTTGTAAGAGTGTGGAAACCTACTATTAGTTGGGGTCTGACCCAACGTACTATTTTTTCAGGAAACCGTGACTATGGAGTGATAGGTGTCATAAACACCTTGATATTTATCTATTGTTTATGCTTTCTTTGCGAGTTTTCATGTAAATTATGTATCTTATGTGTGAGTTTGAGTGTATCAGGTGCAATGGAGTCATTATGTGCAAAAGAAGGAGAAAACGTCCGTTTGGAGAGTAAAGGGAGCAAAGAGGTCCATTCACAGGCGAGCGACACTCAGAGCCAGCTGAGGTTACGCCAAAAGAAGGAGAATGAACTTACAATTGAATTAGGTTGTCGGTTCTGCAAAAATGACAAGTCATTTGTGATTTTGGCTGGCCCTTATCCAGTTCATCTGGGTGGCTATATCCAGAACAATTCCTACACTAAACCTAAAATTCAGTGTCTCATTATTCTTGCTTTACTTTCTCCACCTGAAATCAAGAGAAGAGAGGATGAGATGGTTGTCTGAGACCATTCTCCTCTGTAATCAAATGATGTTGATAAATTTCAGAGACTAGTGAAAATGATTGTTGCAGTTGCCGTGAAGATGAGGTTGTTGCTGGTGACTGAGAGCAGATCGAGAAGTCCAGGGTTTCTGGTAGTGTGGTTGAAGATGATGGACGGATTTAGGTTGATATTTCCGATCGATTGATGGATGGGTTAGTGCTGAAATTGAAAATGAAACAGAAGTTAGGTTTTTCTGGAGTTGAGATCGATTAGAGACAAGAGAGAAGTCGACAGAAGAATTAGGGGGATCTGAGATTGAAGTTGTTACTGCTTTTGAGTTCGCCGCAATTGTTGAATAAGATGAATCTGTTCCAGCCGTGGGTTGTTGATAAACAAGGAGAAGCTGGGTTCATGGCTGAATTAAGATTCGATGAACAAGGAATCAGTAAAGAACATGAAGACATTGCAGCTAGTTGCAGAGAAGATTTGAAGATGAAGAAATCAAGAATCTGTGATGGAAATCGAAGTTAGGGTTTGAGTAAAATTTGGTTGCATCTGCAGTTTTGTTACTGGATTGTAGGATTCAGTGTTACAAGCCAGCAGAGAGATGGGTTGCTCTTGGATTGATGCTTGTTGCAGGTTTGTGTGTTGAAATTGAAGCTACAACAAGGCTGAAATGGTGGTGATGTATGGCTAATTAGTGTTGTTGTGGCCTGGAGTTGCTGGTAAAGATGCAGATGAAGTTCATGAAGCTGAGATGGAACTAGAATTGCAGGTTTTAGTGCCTATTGGTGTATGGCTGTGATGATGGGTTGTATGGCAGTGGTGATCTTGAGCTGAGAAGAAGAGAAGCAAGTTGTTGTTATGCAGTAGTCTGGTGGTGTTGCTGTTACAGAGACATTGGTGGTAACTGAGATGTGTGTTGAAGGCTGGCAGCTTGGCCGTGTTACAGGAGATGGTGTTGCTCTGAAGTTGCAGCTCAGATGGAGTTGATCTAGTATGGCTATGACAATACAACTGAGAATGGTGTTGCATGCTAGATGTAGGGAATGATATTGTGCTGCACGTGAAAGAATTGAGCAAGGAAAGCGGCGTAGCTGTAGTTGCTGCCACTGAGGTGAAGCTGCAGAAGGTAGCAATGGAGTTGCAGAAATGGCTAGGCACTGGTGGATTTGGTTTGCAGTGTTGGCTGTGACAACATTGGTGGTGCTAAGCTTGGAGGTTGCAGGGATCTGCTTTAGGGCCTGAGTTAATGAATGTTAGATGTATGCTTAGGTCACAGGTGATGGTCAGTTCTGGGTGGTGGTAAGTGTGTGGTTGTGTGAAGCAATTAGAGTTCTGAGTTTACAATGAAGAACTGAAAGAGAGATTTGAAGAGTTTGAGAAGAAGAGAAGATGGGGTTATGCTGTTGATGTTGAAATTGAGGAATTGGAGGTGCGAGATAATGGCGAACGGGTGCTAGCTATGTTTGGCAAAGGTTTGTGAGATATAGCAAGGGGAGTTGTTGCTGGTGCTCAAATGGTTTGAGCTGAGTTGAAGAAAAGGGATTCTGGCCTGAGTTGATTGCAGTCATGTTGAGCCGAAATAGGACTAGATGGAAGCTTTGGGGATGCTAACAACTGGAAGCTCATCTCTAATGATGTTGAATTAATGGAGGCTCAAATGAGGTGCTAGTGGATTATTTACAAAGGTGGTGGTCCCGTGGCAATAGTGAACAGGTGCTTGGTGGTGATTGCAAGTTATAGAGAATATTTGCAACTGTAAGTTATGATATGAATGATGCGGAGATGAGAAGTAAGTGGTGCACTGTTGTTGCGAGATTGCCGGTGTTATAGAGTTATGAATCTGAGCTAGGGAAGGAGGAATGGAAGATTGCAGGATATTATTTTTGAAGCTACAGAACTACAGGGAAGAATTGAGAGAATGCAGAGCCATCATGGCTGGAAGCACAAGGATTGTGCATCACAAGATTTGGCCAGTGCAAATGGAATCAGACTGAGCCAGACCTGACTCGTCTGAATTGGAATTGACTCATGATATGACTCGGTTTGACTCAGAGACTTTGACTGAGTTGACCCGACTTAGTTGACTCGTTGACCGGTGACCGGTGACCGGGTGGACTTTGCTGGTCACCTGAGATATGTTTTCCGGCCATAATACCAGTTTTCCGGTGACTATTTTTGGGACATATTTTCACATGGGTATTCCTCACATATGGGCTTGGTGGACATCTTGTTATTGGACTTTGGGCTTTGAAGACCTTAGCTACAAAAGGAAAAAGTTTCTACAACTTTGGGAGATCACATATTATTCTTGGAACTTGGAGAGAGCCGCTTTTGTTTACGCTTCTAGGGTTTGCTTTTGTTCATCTTCTTATATTCAATTAATATATTTATGATGAACTCCATAGCTATGAGTAGCTAAACACATATTATTGGTTATGGGATAAAGTTGATTTCTCAACATGTTATTTAAATCTATGAATTAGTTTTGTCTCAATACTTTATTGTTTGTGATTCATTATTAATATTGTCATATGATTTGATTGTTTGTTTGGTTGAGTCCGGAATCAATCCGATTTACATTCATCTCTATTGCTAGATTAGGGTTTTCAATACGAAATAGTTGTTTATCCCTGATTCTAAGTAGCATAGTGTGGTTATTACTTGTAGTGATACATCTCTATAATTGCATATGAATCATAACCTTGGTTAAATTGAATTAGTGCTTTTACACGTTTGATTGCCTTGATTAGTCTTATTCCATAGAACTTATTGCTTTTAGGGAGTTAAACTTGATTGTGCTTTTACACATTAGGTTGCTTTCTAGGAAGAATTCACATATACATCTTTTAATGTGGTTGTGATGAAATCAGGGAAATAGCGGGATATTCTTGCGATCAAGGTATCCTAGGACTTTTAGTAAATGAGAGATTAAATTATCAATTCTAATCATTGATGAAAATACATGTTTGTGAATGATACTATCCCGTGACCAATATCTTCTCCTTCTTGATTATTCAAATTATTTACTTTACTTTCAATTATTTTTATTGCTTAGATAAAACAACAATTCCCCCTGGGTTACTTTAGAAACTGAAATTCTATAACAACAATTGCCTCTCTGTGGATACGAACTCTTTCTTATCACGTACTTCATTTATATTTAGTAGAGTGAGAAAGTGAAATTATTTTTGCTCGGATGACAACCGGTCATGGAGCAACCTAGCTTGTAGCTTGTAGATTGCATTTATGTTCCGAGAAGCTACTTCGTCATTTCTTTTAAGGTGTTTAATTAACTAAAATGTTCTATTGAGTTCTTTAAGATCAAAATCCTATTTCTTTTAAATAAATTCTTAGCGTTTATTTTGGCACCGGCCTGCGTGTCGAGATTTATTTTTATTTATTTATTTTTAAATATTTTAAAATATACTTGCAACTTCTTGATCACTTTCAATAAATAAAATTGATTTATATTTGGATTATTGTGAATGTGCTCCATACAATAACCTGATCTCCATTTGTTGGCTTGACGGTTTAAGTGTGTAAAGTGGTCCATGAGTATGTCACACTTGGGATTTTAGGGCGGCCGACCTAGAATTCGAAGTGGGGCGTGACAATAGGTGAGAGTTGACTTTGGATAATAGTTACTCAATTTCAATTGTTTAGCTGAATAACTATACTTGGTTTAATTGAGTTATGAATACCCATTCAATGAATTATAGGATGAGATAGTGCACCCGACCACACACGTCTTTTGAATTACACAAAACGTACGTACTTGTAAAAGTTCTTTTTGTTCACCACGAAGTAGGGTATCTAACCAAGCCGTATTAGTGGGTTGTACTATAAAGAATATATGTTTACATTTCCACATTTGTTGTTTTTTTGTTAATTATTTTTCTTAATTAAGTTTTACTTTCTTCATATATTATTGTTTCCTGAGTTAGTGCAACTCAGTTTTATTATCAAATGATGAATTGTATATGTATCCATTGCGGTTGAACGGTGAATTGCATTTGTAGTCATAAAAAGTTAGAAGAAAAACAATGCCTTAAATTACAGCTTAGCTCAATAGTGCTTACTCCCAAGTGCGTACAAATTTTTTCATTGTATCCGTTACTAATTTAAAGCAAAATTTAACACTATAAAAGTGTTCGGCGTATTTGATTTGCATTTGTTTTTAGTAATTCTGACCATCATTTGTTTTCTATTTTTCTTGTTTTGTATTCCATTTTGTTTTGAGCATAATAGGCTTTTCCAATGTTCAAATGATGCTAACCTACGTAATATTCTTAAATTTGTACATAAGTATAATATGCATTTTTGCATTTCAATTAATTGAAAAAAATGCTTATAAACCATGGAGATATATTTCTTGCATGGCTAATCAACCTTACCCAAGTTCAACAAAACAACCTATCACGATTATACAGTAAAAACTCCATATATTAATAGACTTGGGACTTCACCAAATTATTAATATATGGAGTTTATTAATATAGGGAGGTATACCAAAAAAAAAAATGCTCGACAAGAAGCTTTAAACATGCTTGACAAGTTGGAAATATTTTAGCTTCAACAAGAAGGTGCACATAGTAACGAGGTCTTACGCATATGCAAATCAAAAGATGCGATAACAATATAAAAAATTACATCATTTTCTCAAACAACTATAGATACATATTTTTCTTTATCTTAAATTTTGATGTAACAAGATCTATAATTTTCCGATTATGTCTATTATATTAATATATGGAGGTAAATTCCTTATGGTGGGACTAGAAAAATCTATTAATATTAAAATATGGAGTTTATCACTATTTATAACTGGCCCAAGTTGGGACCATGATTTTTATTAATATATAGAGTTTATTAATATATGGAGTATCAATATATGAAGTTTTTACTGTATATTAGTCTCTTCTTAGTAGAACTCGTGGTATTACCGGGTACCGGGTTATGCAGCGGGAACCTGGGTGATTACATCATAATACTATTTGACTGTAGATAATTGGATAATTTAATATTGCAAAAACCAACTGAAAGTTGATGTAATTCCTTTGGTGCAGGAAGCGTAAAGAAAACATCATTTATATCATAGAAAAAATAACCTAGCTTCCATTTTTATTTCTTTTCCTGTTTGATCTTAAAAAGATTAAGTCTGTCATTTGGAAATGAGATATGCTAGAACTCACATTTTTAGAAAGTGCTTAGTTAATTATGGTGGCGGCAACAACCAGTACCACTTTTGGAACATTATATATGAAATTGTTTCATTTTTTCTTTTTAGGCAAAATCTAAACGATATGTCAATTTTTTCTGTAAAATCGCACTCACCCTAATCTTCGCACTGTCCTCATCTTCACTGAACACAATGAAACCTTAGCGAACGATGACAAAGAATAATAATCTAACTTTCAATGTAATGAAGTATACTCCGTATAAAAATGTCATTTCTTTAAGCAGCATACTGGAAAATTTTAATTTATGGGAAGAAAATCTTCATAAAAGTTGTGCATTTATATTTTGTATATGTTCTTACCAAAATTAATTAGATCATCTAACTCTCAATGTAAAGTGAATTTAAGAATGAACAAACAGGACCAAGTGCAATTTCATTTGTCCTATATGAATCATATGATAAAGAACGAACTCATGGGCTTACTACCAGAACAAATGCAATTTCATTCCTTACCGGATTGATGAGTTTGAGATCTTGACTGAGTTCAAATCTCTGGTAGTTTCTAGTGATCACCCATAGCATTGTTAGTTTTTCTATTTGCTGGGTGGAAACACAAACAAATTGAGATTCTCGTCAATATTGCCTAAGCTATTTTTAGTACAAAAAAATCTCAATCACAATAACCTTTTTTTGTCTTTTGAATCACAACACCATAATCAACAGAAAAAAAACTCTCAAACACGGTGTCATGATCAACGAAAGTAATAATTGAATTGAGCAATAAAACCAACAACCCGTAATAAAAACCACCTGAAAGTATAAAAAGTCGTAATTTAGAAAGGTCATAAACATATTTCTAACAAAGGAATATTTGATTACCTTGAAGCAGACAAAAATTGAAAGAAAATATGGATTGTTTTGAGTTGCCCCGATACGATTGCAGTAAAACAACAACTTGAACAGCTCTCGTTACCTGTTCAGAACTAATATTTACAAAACAGTAAAAAGGAAAAGAAAAAATCACTTAAGCTGATTTCTAAGAAGAAAAGTAGCTCAATGGATTGAATTGTTTTGTATCCTGGAAAAAGAAACAATAACCACTGATCAGAAGAAGAAATTATGCAAGCATATGCGGAACAAATCCTTAAAAACTTAAAAAAAAAAAAGATGGGACATTTGTTCAAGCGTAGAGAATATTATTATTTTGAAATTATTTTCTTTACACGTGAGAGAATATTATTATTTTTGGAATTAGTTTCTTAAATCTCCCAAGAAATTCTAAATATTTTTCCATCTCTAATCTTTTTGCTTAGATTATTGGAATTAAATTTATATTTACCAAAAAGAAGTTCTAAGAAGATAAAAAAATATTTATCTATCGATTATTTTAGGAAAATATTTACAATATTATTATTTTTGGTAAATTGTAGAATATGAAATTAACACTTAACGAATATGAAATTAGTACTCAGACCCTGAAATCAATTTAGGATTCTCAATCCAAATACACCAAACTAATATAAACATATATGTAACTTAATAAACCTGGTATTTTCCAAATATACTAAATGTTGCCTACCTCCTTTAGTTTAGCCCTGTAATGTATGTTTTCCCCCCAAATATTTCCTCTACTTTAAGCACTTCATAAATCAAAACTAATCTATAAAAAAATTAGTAATACATCAAAATTTGAAAATATAATTTAGAATTACAAAAAAGATCCTTTTTCTTGAGAACTCTTGTGGACAAAAGGTAATCTAGTGAACTTATCTGCCGATGTTATATGTCGCCCTCCGCTTCTCTCCCCATCCTGATAAAAGAAATCAAAACAAAATGAATACTCGGAGTTAACCCTAATTAAATCTTCAAAATCTAAAGTTACAAATTAACCAAAAACAACACAAACACAAAACAAAAAATCGAAAGCAAAGAGAATAGAGAAAAATTAAACTCACACCTGGTTGAGAATTTTGTTTTGTGCACCTGTTAACAAATCAATAAAACAAACATAAAATCGAAAATCGAAAGCAAAGAGAATATTGAGAAATTAAACTCACAGGTGGTTGAGAATTTTAATTTGCACAACTTTTAACAAATCAATAAAACAGTGAGTCAAAATCACAAATCATAAGAAGGAAAACAACATTATATATTGAGAAACACTATATATTGCAACAGACCATAATCGAATATAAATTAAAAAAATTCGACTTGTTCTTCATGGAGAAGAGTATCTATAATTTTATAGAGAGACTCCGGAAAATGAAGTAGGCTCTTGATCGAATGCTTTTAAATAGAAGTATCAATGACAAACCCATAAATAAAAAGTTTTTATTTTGGATATAATATAAATTTATGTCTAAAAATATATAAAATTTCTACATATTCTATCTGTATTTACATAATTTTAGCAAGTTAAAGCCATAAAAATCATGACGTTATTTATGGTAATATTTGTTTACCAATGACATTTTGAAACGAAACTCATAGTATATTTTTGAATAAATATTTATCTTTTAGATTTTTTAATAATAAATGCATAGATTTCTTACCTTAAAAATCATCCAAAAATATAGATATTTGAAATTAATATATCAGTTTTCTTTATTTTATAGATTATTTATAAAAATACATGAAATTATAAAAGATTCAAAAAAAATATTAATTTAACCATAAATACGTTGAATTGATTTTTTTTATTTATTTTTATTCATAAATGTAAGAATTAATACAGTTTTATTTTTTCTGGTTCTATAATAATTATATGAAATTATAAAAGATTCAAAAAATATAAATTATACTATTTTATTCCATAAATATGTTGAATTGATTTTTTTTTTATTTTAATCATAAATGTCTGAAATTAATATAGTAGTTTTCTTTATTTTCTGGATTTTCACAATAAATACACGAAATTAATATAGCAATTTTTCTAAATAATGAGGGCCACCCGTCGCGTGTGTCCCAACAATCCACCCAATCCACACCGCACATTGTCAGATCAACGCACCATATCTAACGAAATTTCATCCGACGAATACGAATGGTTTCTCAATTAGCCAATGAGAGCGCAAGGTTACGCTCACCAACCAATAGGAGAGAGGGTAAGCTCCACCAGGGCTACTTTTATTCTAGAGTGAGGGATGGTATTGAGTTTTTAGGTTGTTGATGTTTGTTATTACACAATATAATATTTCGATACCTTTCACAGACACAGATGAGGAGTATATATACATTTGACCTTATGATCACAGACTATGGTCAAGTCAACATGACTTGACCAGTATATATCCTAATACACCCCCCTCAAACGTTACAGCAAGAAAGTAACAGTTTGAAAACATAACAGCAAACAAAATATGTCACTTCACCCCAACAAGGGCTTGAATGACAATAACCTGAAAGACTCAACAAGAGCCAAGACAGAACTCAACAAGAGCCTGTGTGTAAGAAAGATACTACTCAACAAAAGCTAGAAAAAGTAAACTAAAAAGAACTAAGTAACAGTAGAAGAAGTTACTGTAGTAGTAGAAGAAGCTCCAACATCATCAGCAGAAGCAGTTACTGTAGTAGTAGAAGAAGAATAAATTAACCAAACTTGATATTAGTCTTGAGAAGGTTGGATAACAAAGTCCCTTTATAAGAACATCTGCCAATTGTTCTTCAGAAATAACATGATTCACTTGTAGTGTTCCATCCTCCACCAACTCTCTTATTGCATGATAATCTACTTCCACATGTTTGGTCCTACCATGAAAAACAGGATTATATGCAAGACATATAACACTTTGGTTATCACATTTAATCTGCAGAGGGTAAGAAACAAGAATGTGTAACTCAGACATGATGTAAGTAAGCCATTGTAACTCTGTTGTAGATGAAGTGAGACACTTGTATTCAACTTCAGCTGAACTTCTAGAAACAATTGGTTATTTCTTTGAAGACCAAGAAATAAGTGAATTACCCATAAAAACAACATACCCAGAAGTTGATCTTCTTGTGTCAGGGCATCCAGCCCAATCTGAATCAGTGTATTCCAATAAAGAATGAATATCCCCTTTTGTTAACAAAATACCAGTACCCAATGTCCCTTTTAAATACCTTAAAATCTTCTTAACTAGTAACATATGCTGATCAGTGGGTGTATGCATAAATTGAGAAACGTAATTCACCCCAAAACATATATTAGGTCTTGTGTTAGTAAGGTATTGAAGACTACCAACTAGAGTTCTGTATTCCGTAGGATCAGACAATAATTTTCCATCATGCATAGAAGATCTTTTACATTTAGCAACAGGCGTGTCACAAGGTTTGAATTCAAGCATCTTTGCTTTACTTAACAATTCCACAGTATATTTATGTTGTGTTCAAGTAAAAGAATCTTCAGACCTAGACATTTCAATACCTAGAAAATAATGAACATCTCCTAAATCCTTCATAGCAAACTCTTTACTCAAAGCAGCAATCAATTTCTCAATAAGCACAGCAGAACTTCCAGTTAACAAGATATCATCCACGTAAAGTAACAACACCAAAATATCTGACTGAGTTGTATAAATAAACATTAAATGATCATTCATAGACTTTATAAAACCATTTTTAATTTAAAAAGTACTAAATCTATGAAACTAGGCCCTTGATGCTTGTTTCAAACCATATAAAGATCTTTTTAAATGACATACATGATCAGGAAATTCTGGATTTATAAATCCTGGAGGTTGTTTCATATATACATTCTCAGCAAGGTATCCATGTAAAAAAGCATTGGATACATCCAATTGCTTTACTATCCATCCATTTGATATAGCTAAAGTGAGAACTACTCTAACAGTTGTAATAGCCTTGTGCTACTAACCTGGATTTAAGTCTATCAATAGTCCCATCAGCCTTAAGTTTAACTTTATAAACCCATTTACATCCAAGAATGTTCATATGAGGTTCTGGTTTAACATAAGTCCATGTATCATTCAGTCTAAGAGCCTCAATTTCATCTTTCATTGAACCTATCCATTTCACACTCTTACATGCCTCCTTAAAATATTTTGGCTCAGTAGTAGTATCCAACAAACAAGTAAAGGCATTAGAAACAGGTTGTTTAATTGAATGATTATGAACAAAATCAGGAAAATGTTTTTGTTTAAAAATACCCCTCATGGACCTGGTTATAACAGGATCATTAGAAACAGATGGAATGATAGTAGAATCTGAAGATTCCAACTCAGAATGTATGTTCAGATTTGTATCAGAAGAAGAAGAAGTAGAATAGTAAAAAATAGTTTCATCAAAAATTACATGTCTTGAAATATGAAGTCTCTTAGATACAGGATCAAAACATTTATAACCCTTATGCATAGGACTATAGCCAATAAAAACATATTTAACCGATTTAGGAGATAGCTTATCAGGTCTGGAGTGACCAAGATAAGGAAAACAGATTGAACAAAAAACTCGTAAAGCAGATAAATCAGGGTGAGTTTGAAAAAGAACTTCAAATGGAGATTTCATGGATAAAACAGGTGTTGGTGTTCGATTAATAAGAAAAATTGCAATTAAAAAAGCATCATACCAAAAAGATTTGGGACAAGAAGAATGAAAAAGAAGGGTATTACCCATTTCAGTGTCTACGTTCTGCAAGCCCATTTTGTTCTGGGGTATTTGGACAAGAAAGTCTAAGATGAATACCATTAGAGTCAAGAAATTGTTTAAAATTACCCTTAGCAAGATCACAAGCATTATCTGTTTGAAACCAGAGAATTTTCTTAGAAAATAAATTTTCAGTAAGTGTTTTGAAATGAGTAAGACATTGTAAAGCATCGGTTTTTTATTTCATAGGATAAATCCAGTGAAATCTACTGGCATCATCAATAAAAACTATATAATATCGAAAACCAGCATAAGAAGAAATCAGAGATGCCCCCCCAAACATCACAATGAATAAGTGTCAAAGGAGTTGATTCATAAGATTTTGAAAGATGAAAAGGAAGCTTTTTGCTTTTAACAATTTGGCAAGGATGACATAAAGAATCATTACTCTGAGAATTTAAAGTGATAGATTTATTTGAACTTAAATGATGTAAAATTCTCTTGGAAGGATGTCCTAGACGATTATGCCAAACAGAAGAAGAAGAAGAAATATTAGTTGAAAAAGAGGTAAAAGAACTATGAGACTGGAAAGACAAATTATGAATGGGATACAAGTTGTTAATCATTCAACCCTAAACCAAAATCGCATGTGAACTTAAATCTCTAATCTCATAACTCCATGGATCAAAGACAAAATAACAGCAATTTTCTCTAGTAAACTGAGCAACAAATAGTAAATTCTGAGTTATTTCTGGAACTAGTAAAATGCTGTCTAACTTAAAATCATCACTGGATGTGTGTAATATAGTTCTACCAGTTTGAGAAATAGAAAGTGACTCATCGTTGCCAACAACAACTTTTTCTTTTCCAGTATACGTAGAAGTATTATGAAGTATAGCTTGATCTCCAGTCATGTGTCGAGAAGCCCCCGAATCAGAAATCCACACTGCAGAAGAACCCGAAGGATCATCACACCATCAGCTGAATTAATATGAATGCCATTAAAAGCTTGTTCTACATTCTGATCATTCTGAACACTGGCCACATTTGAAGTTGCATTATTCATAGGAGGGTGATACCTAAAAAAGCATCTACTAGCCCAATGTCCTTTCTTTTGACAAATTTGACACTCCACTGTAGAAAAGTCAAAAAACTGTCTCCTTGTAGCTTCATATAAAGCATCAGCAGAAGAACTAGTAGAACCAGCACCACTCTTGAAGGAAGAAGAACTATTCTTCGAATATGGAGCACCACCCTTTGAACCATTCTTAAATTTACCCTTTCCACCTTTACCTCCATTAGTATTATGTTTCCCATAGAATACAGTAGTATTAGAGGAATCAAAAGTAGCACCACAGTCTTGTTGTTGATCACTCAGCCACTGTTCATGAGTCAATAAACGAGCCTTCAATTCACCAAAAGAATATGGATGTTCACGATTTTGAGCAGCAACCACAAAAGTATCATATTCTCTCCCTAATCCATTAAGTACATATATCATAAAATCTGCATCAGAAACCCTATCATTAATGGCTGCTAAGGAATCAACAATTATCTTGAGATTATGCAAGAAAACACAAATTGACTGAGACCCCCTTATTAAACCATATAAATGATTACGTAGCATATTACGCCGTGCACCAAACTGAGATTGAAAACTTGATTCAAGATACTACCAAATTTGACGAGCAGATGACATACCTAATACATCTCCTGAGATAGTTGGAGTAAAAGTTGCTTTTAAACAGCTCACTAAAAACCTATCTGCTTTTCTACAATATAACCATCGTGGATTAACACCCATTACACCATTAATCTAAATTTGTGATGGTTGTTTAACAATTTCACCACTAACATATCCATAAAGATCCGTAAAGATCAAAGTTTAGCAAGAAATTGGTGTAATCTAGTTTTAACGAGATGAAATTTCCAATATTATTAAAAGGTAATGGAAAGTAACCTAAATTCTCATTAGTGAATGCATATGCAGCGGAAGAAACAGAAGCACCTTCTTGATTGAGAACATTCTGTGAAGTTGAAGCATTATTCATCATTCCTCGAGTACTCGGCATCGATCTGAATGTGGAGCTTGAAATTAATCTTGATAAATTATTGAATACGTTGATGAAGAACCTGACTTCAAAGAAATCAGTATTTGAAAAATCAATCAAAAAGAGAAAGAAAGATCATAAAATTGTTGAAACGTATTTGATCTATTATTGAAAGATTATAAAACCAACTCTGTTGATGAAAATTGTTGAAACGTTTTTGAAAGAGATGAGAAACCCTAGATTGACATTTATGTTATTACACAGTATAATATTTCGATACCACGGACATAGATGAGGAGTATATATAATTTGACCTTATGACCACAGACTATGGTCAAGTCAACATGACTTGACCAGTATATATCCTAATAGACAAGGTGGCATAAAGACTAGGTGGTATAATAAGCCCAAAACAATGGAACAATAATTTCCAAATAAATGCTCATAGTCTCAGACTAGTCAGTGAGTGCCACAAATGAGAGAGACTAGACATGATTCAGAATGAGACATGTATATGAAGTAGAACCTGCAAAACCAATTACAGTACCAACATAAATACACTACTCCCATCTTTGATGAAACGAGTCGTTATTTCCAAAATTTCAATGAGAAAAGGTGTAGCATTGGCTTTAGTACAAATTTTCTTCTCGAGTTAAATCTGGTATGTAGCACTCCACCTCTCCTGGTCATTAAAACAGGAAGATGATACCCTGTTAGAAGAAGTTCAAGTCGTTTACTTTTGAGTGTATCTGGAGTGTCATGTTAAACTCCTAATTAACTTTATGTTTTTAATTTCACTGTCTTTGTTTCACTGCTTTAGGGTTTGTTTATTTACTGTTGTTGTTCCTATATAAACAACAACTCTCCTTGTACTTCAGTTACGTTTAACAGAACCACTTTCCTACATTTACTTTACTTCTGTCATGGTATCACGAGGGTTGTTCAATTCTCTAAGAAAAATTCTCTAGGGTTTGATCTTAGTCATTGCTTCCGCCGCCTACCTTCGCTTCATCTTCAAACTCAGTACAACCACATCTTTACTCAAACTTAGTACAACCACATCTTTACTTCATCATCTACTTTACTTCTCTACCACATCTTTACTTCTTCTGTTACGTTATTTTCACTTCTTCTCTACTTGTTGTACTTCAGATCTCAAATCTCTGTATCACATCATGAGTTCTGAGTCATCACATCACTATGATAATACCACTACTTTTTCGTTTCAGAACATTACTCAGCTTATTGCTCTAAAACTTGATGACTCAAGCTTTCTCATCTGGAAAAATCAGATAGAATCTATACTTATCAATACATACCTATTTGGTTATGTTGATGGTTCAATCAAATCACCACCAGATTTTATCAAAGAAGGGGACACTGAGATCTTAATTCCATCTTATTTTAAGTGGAGAAAGTGGGATAAATATATTCTTAGCTATCTTAACTCTACCTTTTCTGATTCTCTACCTTGCTCTGTATTGAGATGTACTACTGCTGCAGAAGTAGGGTCATATCTTGCTAAGGAGCTTTCTAATCAGTTCGCAGCTCGTAGATCTATGCTCAGAGGACAGCTACAGACCATTAAAAGAGGAGCTCTAATTAAAAGTATCTTTGATTCTCTAGCTGCTATAAATGAAAAAGTTGTTGAATATGATATTATTATGTATGTTCTCATTGGGTTAGGGAGAGAATATGACAATTTTGTCATTTCCATACACAATCGTGAAAATCCTATTTCCTTTGCTGATTTAAATGCCAAATTCTTAACCCATGAGCAGTGGCTCAAAGCTTAACATCTAGAGACCACCATAGCATCAGATTCAGCACTACCTCTGCTTTCTTTTCTCAAAGAACCTTTGTATCTGGATCTACATCTGTATCTGCATCTGGATCTGGGTCTTCTAGACCTACAAAACAATCCTCAAGACCTGATAGACCCTCCTCTCAATGGATTGATTACTCCACTGTTGAGTACCATATTTGCAAAAGGAATGGTCATTCAGCTAGTAGATGTCCTTATAGGTACACGGCTTCAAAGAATAATGGATCTCAGAAGAAGTCTTAAGTTAATACTTCTCCAAGAAACCCTCAAGCTAATTCATCTATTCAAGTTAATACCTCTCACTTGTCTGAGCATTCATCCTGTCCTGCTGCTGTTTTTTGGCTACCTGATTCAGCTGCAACAAGTCACATGACCAATGATGCTTCTCTACTTATTAATCTAACTAATTACACTAGATATGAACAAGTAATGGTTGGAAATGGATACCACATTCCAATTACTTTGGTGGGAAGTTCTGTTTGACATACACCCACAAGAAACTTTACACTTTCAAATGTTTTTATTTGTACCTAGCCTTAGTCAAAATCTTATTTTTGTGGGCATCTTTACTAGAGAACACAACTGCAAGATTGGATTTACTACTTGGGGTTATGAGATCACAGATATAGACACTCATCTTGTCTTGGCTGAAGGTTTTATTAATCAGAATATTTATCCAATTGACTCAAAACCATCAGAAAAAACCTTCAGTTCCATTCTTGCTTCACCATCTCTGTGGCACAAGAGATTGGGACATCCTACCCACAATATTATCAACACCCTGCAAACCTCAAACCATATTTCATTTACTTCAGGTGAATTTGACTCATTGTGTCACTCTTGTAAGCTTGGTAACAGTAAGAAATTACCTTTCTTTGCTTCAGATAGATCTGCTTCAGCACCTTTAGAATTAATTCACTGTGACATTTGGGGTCTTGCTCCAAAAGTATCTACATTGGGCCACAGATATTATATAATGTTTGTGGATGATTACAACATATTTCATTGGATTTTTCCCATGAAGACAGGACAGAAAGCTTGACTTGCTTCCAACACTTCAAAACTGTGAATGAGAAGCTGAAAGAAAGCATCAGCACAATACTTCAGTTGGTAATACTCTGTCATTTCAAGCATGTCTGCCCAAATCCTTTTGGTTTAACTCTTTTCTCACATCCAGTTATCTTATAAATAGAATACCCTCCAAGGTTCTTAATTATGTTTCTCCCTTTGAGGTTCTTTTCAACAAATCACCTGATTATTCATTTCTCAAGATTTTTTACTGTATTTGTTATCCTCATTTGGGTTCTTACAAGAAAGATAAGCTGAGTCCTAAGTCCACAAAGTGTACCTTTCTTGGTTATATCCCTTTACACAAGGGTTATAGGTGTTATGACAACTCAACTCACAAAGTTTATATCTCCAGGCATGTAGTATTTGATGGGATAACATTTCCCTCCTGCTTTTGCTCATCTACTTCTACATCCAGTTCTGCATCAAGTTCTACTGCTACTTTCATTGAATCCACTCCAGAGATTCTTGATGTTGAACTTGTTGCAGAAACTAATCTTGTAACAAATTCATATTATGGTTCTGATTCTGAAACTGAACCACTAGTGGACTCTCTTATTGGTACTGATATCTACTCAAATTTAGACACTAATTTTGTTTCTCCTCATGTTCATACTATCATTACCAGATCTAAAGATGGCATTTTCAAGCCCAAGTACTTACCAGATTCTGTTACTCATTACATTGCCCCACATCCTCTTCGCTCTGCCTTTGCTTCAATTGTATCTATTGCCAAAGATCCCAAGACCTACAAGTCAGCCAGCAAGCAATAAGAGTGGCTTGACTCTATGCAGTCAGAGTATGATGCTTCAATGTTAAACAAAACTTGGTCATTGGTACCACCTACTTCTGATATGAACATTCTGGGCAGTAAATGGATTTATAAATTGAAGCTCAAGCCTGATGGAAATGTTAACAGATGCAAGTCTAGGTTAGTTGCCCAAGGATTTAGCCAACAAGATGGTGTGGATATTATAATGCTACCTTCAGTCTAGTTGTCAAGACTACCATAATCAGGGTTGTTCTCACTGTGGCTTTAACCAACAAATAGTCTATTAGGCAACTTTATGTCTCCAATGTTTTTCTGTATGGAGACTTAGTTGAAAAGGTGTACATGAAACAGCCTAAAGGTTTTGAAGATGCTTCTCATCCTGATCATGTTTGTCTTCTTCACAAATCCATTTATGAACTCAAACAAGCTCCAATGGCTTGGTTTGAGAAATTCAGTGGATTTCTACTTGATGCTAGGTTTGTTATGTCCACCTCAGATCCTTCTATGTTCATTTATATGTGTGGAGATGATACTGATGTCCTTCTTTTTTATGTGGATGATATAATACTTACTGGCAGCTCAGAATATTTTCTTACTTCTCTAATAAGTCGGATGAGTACTCAGTTTGCCATGAAATATCTGGGTGATCTATTTTACTTCTTGGGTGTTGAAGCTATGTTCTCTTCTTATAGAGATACTCTGACTCTTACTCAGCAAAAATATACAATTGATCTTCTTGTCAAGGCAAAAATGACAGATCGTAAACCATGTTCCACACCAGTTTCTACTGAGAAGCGAGCTTCTATTTATGATGGTGAACCATTGCTTGATGCTTTGGAGTTTAGAAGCATAGTTGGAGGACTTCAGTACCTTTCACTCACTCGCCCTGACACCACTTTTACAATTAATTACATCTATCAGTTTATGCATGCTCCTATTTCTACTCACATGCTTCTTTTCAAGAGAGTATTGCGTTATCTTAAAGGTACCTTAGGGTCAGGTATTGAAAAAGTGGGGGTCTAACAACCTCATCCAATATTTCACATAGCAATTTGTATGGACTAACTCCAATATACTTTCAAGAGAATCAACTAGACAGTTAAACTCAATCTTAAGAAAAGTATATCAAAGAGTTATATCTCAATTTCTCAATTCAATCCGCAATCAAACAAATAAGAATTTGCGAGCCTGATTGAATACAAGAGAAATAACTTGAACGGTACCAAAGACCAATGTTCAAGGATCAATCAATTTAAATCAACAACCAAAGGTTGGATTTACCAATTGATCGATTTAACGTACAATCTGTGATATTTTAATTATATAACAAAATATAACGTGGAAAAGAAATTACACAGACACCAGAAGTTTTGTTAACGACGAAACCGTAAATGCATAGAAACCCAGGGACCTAGTCCAGATTTGAACACCACACTGTATTAAGCCGGTACAGACACTAGCCTACTATAAAGCTAACTTCGGTCTGGAATGTAGTTGAGCCCTAATCAATCTCACACTGATCAAGGTACAGTCGTGTTCCTTACGTCTCTGATCCCAGCAGGATACTACGCACTTGATTCCCTTAGCGCATCTCACCCACAGCTAAGGGTTGTTACGACCCAAAGTCGAAGACTTGATAAACAAATTTGTATCACACAGAAAAGTCTATTGAATAGATAAATCTGTCTCCCACATATATACCTACAAGTTTTTGTTCCGTCTTTTGATAAATCAAGGTGAACAGGAACCAATTGATAACCCAGACTTATATTCCCGAAGAACAACCTAGTATTATCAATCACCTCACAATAATCTTAATCGATTAACAAAACAAGATATTTTGGAATCACAAACGATGAGACGAAGGTGTTTGTGACTACTTTTTTATATTGCCTATCGGAGATATAAATCTCAAGCCAATCTTACGATTGTACTCAATCACGGTAGAAAACAGCAAGATCTGATCACGCAACTACAGAGAAAATAGTTGGGTCTGGCTTCAAAATCCCAATTTAGACTTTAAGTCATTAACCTACAGGGTTTCGTGAAAAACCTAAGGTTAAAGGAGAATCGACTCTAGCTTATACAACTAGTATCACACATGAGGTGTGGGGATTAGGTTTCCCAGTTGTTAGAGTTCTCCTTTATATAGATTTCAAATCAGGGTTTGCAATCTAAGTTACCTTGGTAACAAAGCATTCAATATTCACAGTTAGATGAAAACCTGATTAGATTCAAGCTAATATCTTTCAACCGTTAGATCGAACTTAGCTCGTTATACACAAATGAAATGTAATTTTATTTAGGTTTGAGTAACCGTACCTAAACGTGTACACTTAGTCGGTTCAACAATAGTTAACCAATGGTTAGCCATATGAGCACTTTCATATCAACCTTATTTATTTTTACCATAACTAGTTCAAATGACTCAAATGAACTAGTTAGAGAGTTGTTCAATTACTTAAATCTCGTAGAAGTATACAAGACACAATCGAAGCAAAATCGATTTTGATTTACTCAAATCAATTCATGAACATTATAGCCACGGTTTGCAAAGATTGCATTCCTTATTACATAAATGTTTTAGTTCATGAACAAATCGATTTTAGAAAGTAACCTGCTTAAGTATGCAAACGTACGCATACTTTGCATACTTAAGTAACCGGATTGAGTTTGTTTTTCACTTCCAAACTCCAGCAGAAATTCACGGATGTGAAACTTCCGCTAGTATGCGTTCGGGTATGCATACTTACCCGGATTTCCAACACCGCCAGTACGCGTACGGGTACGCATACTTTGGGTTCCCGGTTTTGGACTTTTACACAAATATGAGAACACACTATGTTTATATCTAAACATGGTTACTTGTTCAAAACTCTCATTTCAATCATTGAAACTTTCTTAGAGGATGTTAAAATAGTTGTTATCCACAAACTATTAGCATCAAAGCGATTTTCAAGTTATTGAAACAATCAATATGACTTTCGTCATGAGTAAAGATAAACTTGGCTAAAGCAAAAGCTTACCAACACATATTTAGAGAAATAGATAAGCGAGATAAAATCAGCTCAAAATAGCAAATGTGTATAATTGAAGTCTATATAACAATACGACTTTTGTCTCAAATAGGAGATAGAGTAGATAGACTTTTGAGTGATAGATAAGTTCAAGTCTCCACATACCTTTTTGTTGATGAAGTTTCACAAGTTCCCTTGGGTAGTTCTTCGTATTCATTCGATGAACGCCGTGGAGTCTAAAGCTCAACTACACTTACCATCCTAATGCGAGACTTAGCTATAAGTAGACTAGAAATAAAGACTTATAGTTTTGGCAACTAAACTTGACAAACAAGCTTGAGATAGAAACGCTTGCGAGTTCGACCGAGCAATTCTCTAACATCTCCCCCTTTGTCAATTTTAGTGACAAAACTATCAAAATATATGGAATAAAAAATAAATAAACTTTGTAGCTTCTCATCCAAATGCTTGATCTCCTTGGTTATTCAACATTACTCGAAATCTTCGTCACTTCCAAATACTCCAATGATTCTAAATGTGTTCAAGTCAGCATCATCGTTGTTGAAGATCCGTAGCTATAACAATGAGAAAACAATAGCTCTCAATCATTGTTATACAACGTCATAGTATTATTACACAACATTAAAGTTCAATTGTATCACAACTTCGACAATAATACTATGGTGATATGTATCACTCCCCCTTAGTCAATACTTCACCTCACATGAAAACCACTCCCCCTTACATAATGATCCGAAAACCATATGTATTTGTAGTGTGAACGACACATTAATTCTCCCCCTTTTTGTTAATAAAATTGGCAAAGGTACGAAAATTAGTGGGATCCTAATGAAATTTCCATAGAGATACTTCATGACCAAAAGAAAAGCACATATCAACTTTTTTAGATGCAGTCATATAGCCGAAACTAAATGCATTCATCAAGGAGTTTATAAAGATACAAGATATTCCTTATAATATTCCACAGCCACACTCCCCACAAAGATTTGGCAATTAAGCACAAATTCAATTAAGAACTCTCCCCCATAAAATGTCATTCCCGAAAGAACAACAAGAGTGACCTTACTTTCACAAGAAAAGAAGGATTTATTTGGACATTAACAAATCACATAAGAATATGAATTTGTATCCAACAATCTCAATTAAAATAACCACAAGAGAACTCATGATTAATTTAATTGGAAATGCTCACATAAGAGAACTTACGGAGCCACATAGTGTTCACATAAAGATATGGATCAAGGAAGATCAATACTACGGAATAAACAAAGATTCATTCTATTTTTCATCAATATTTGCACAATGACATATAATAGACTTTAATCTTTGTAAACAAAAGTTCATCATATCTTCCATCAATATTTGCATAATGACATAATAGGCTTAACTTTTGTTTGTCAAAAGTTCATTCAATCTTTTATCAATACTTGCATACTGAAATATTAAAGACTTAACTTTTGACCACGTATGGGACAATCAAAGTTCACGGACGCAAACTGATAGGTGTCGTAAAACACCTAATTTTATATCTAGTATTTATGCTTTCTTTGCGAGTTTTCTTGTAAATTATGTATCTTATGTTTACTTTTGAGTTTATTAGGTGCAATGGAGTCATTTGGAGCGAAAGAAGGAGAAATCATCCATTTTGAGCATAAAGAGTGGAATCGTTATTTCGCAGGCGAGTGACATGGGAGTTGAGCCAAGTCAATATAAGGGCTGCCATTTGGTTGGCACTTATCCTATTTATGGGTGCCCAGAGTCATTCTGGATACCCCATATCTACTTCACCGGAGTTGGTATAGCCAGTCTCATTCCTACACAAAACCCTCGAAATTGAGAGAAGTCAATCATTAGCATCTGAAAATTAGAAAAGAAATGAAACCACGGCTGCCGCTAATCGAGATGGAGAGATCGAGAAGATGAGCTATTTACGAACCGAGAATGAGAGGAGAAGAAACTCTTGATATTGTTGTTGTGATTACAAGTTCAGAGAGGATGAATTTGGGGGCTTTATTAGGGTTCTCAGGATTTAAAGAAGTTAGGGTTCGATTCAGGTTTTATATGATGAAAGATGGTGTTTGTTATGGTGTTGAGAGGATCAGGAAGAATGGGTTTCTTTGAATTTGTGATTTAGAAAGGGAGTCTGACGCTGCTATGAAGAAATTGATGTAAAAATCTGAGATGGGTTGCTCCTGCAATTCGTATTTGAAGAGAAGAAATGGTCAGTGCTGATAGATCCATGAGATTCAGATCAATTGGAGTTTACAAATGCTTCCAGTGATATGGGGTTGTTCTCAGGGTTTGAGAAATGGAAGAATTGAGGAGAAGATGAATTTTGTTTGCCATGGGGTTTGATTGAGAGTCAGAGTGAGAAGAATGGAATTGCAGTTGTAACACAGAGAAGAAGGTGGTGCTTTAAGAAGCTCGATGGGTTCAATTGAGAAGAACAAAGAGATGTCAGAGGATTGTTACTAACTTTGCAGCTGAGTTGAGGGTTAGCTGAGCTTGAACTGCAAGAGAGTTGCAGTTGGTGGATGTTGCAGGTGCTAGTGCAGTCACAGCCGAGAACCGATGCTGTTGAAGCTGTGAATTGATGAAATGGTTAGGAGGAAGGAGTGGACTGGAAGTTGCAGGTAAAGCAGCTGTGACTTTGAGCTGAAATTACAAGCAAATATCAACTGAAGTGTAGAATGCTTAGCAGGGAGGTGATGAAAGAATGGTAGTGGAGCTGGCCTGAGGTTGTAATGAGGCTGAAATGGTACTGGTGTTATCCATGCTGGTACTGGTGTGAAATGGCCTGAGATGGTATTGAAGGTGCTGCGACTGAGAGCGTGAGGTTGATTGATTCAGATATGTAGCCTAGCAGATGGAAAAAAGTTTTGGAACAATTCAAGAAGGTGGAAGAGAAGATGAAGCTGTTGTGGAAGAATATTCAGGGAATGCAAACTGGTGCAGCCCAGACGGTGCTGCTGAGCTGCAGTTGGAGATTATGGAGCTGTGATATGATGCTCTGGAAGGAGTTACAGCAGAGACTAAAATGAAATTGCAGCTGCAATGTTGTTTGATGAGCTAAAATTGCAGGTGCTGCTGTGCCGAGAATGGTGGGAGTGTGTATGCAGATAAGAAGGGAATGACTGAAATCTTACAGTTGCAAGTAATGGCGCTGATGTTGTCGAGTTGTGATGATGTTCCTATGGTGATTGTCATGGGTCAGATGCAACTGCAGAGATGTTTTGAATGTGAAATTGCAGAGATGGCATGGTGGTTATGCATCAGAAAACCGGTGGTGGCTTTGGAATGGGTAAAGCTGTAAATGTATGAAACTGTAGGTGCAGGTGATGATGAGGTTGAGCTTTACAAATAGAATTGGAGGATAAGAACTGTGCTGCTATGGAGGAATCTGTGTGGAGCTCTAGCCAGATGGGTCTTGAAACAGATGGAGCTAATGGGAAAGAATGAGTTTGTGGTTGCTGTGTGATTGTTTACAGGGTTTTGAGGTTGTGCGGTTGAATGCCGAGATGCCAGGAATTGGAAGTGGCTGCATTTACAGAATGGTTTGCAGTGCATGGGAGTTCAGGTATAGAAAGTGGATGGCTGAGCTATGGGAAGCTGAATTGCAGGGAGAGATAAATGATGCAGATGCTCATAATATACTGAGGTTGCAGCTAAAGTTAATATTACAGAGAAGATGGATTTGGTGGAGCAATAAACTGAGCTGGTACTGGAGTGGAGTTGAAGTTGTAAGATTGCAGGCCAGAGTTATAAAATGCAGAGCCATCATGGCTGGACTGAACTGATGAAGCGCCATCTTGGTGCAGCACAATTCTGGCCTGTGCAAGACTATGGCCCGACTCATGATCTTACTGAGCTAGTCAATTGACTCGGCTGAATCGGTCTTAACTCGGCTGACCTGACCGAGCTGACTAGTTGACCCGACCGATTCGAATTGTTGACCGGTGACCGGGTGGACTTTGCCGGTCACCTGAGCTATTTTTTCGGCCACTCCTCCGGCCAATTTTCGGCCACAATACCAGTTTTTCCCGTGACTATTTTTTGGGACATATTTTCACATGGGTTTTCCTCACACATGGGCTTGGTGGACTTCTATCTATTGGACCCTTGGGGCTTGAGCTAGTTTTGGAAGAGAGGAAAAGCTACAAAAAGGAAAAATCTTCTACAACTTTGGGGTATCTCAATATTATTCTTGGAACTTGTGAGAGAGCTGTCCATTTTTGCTTACGCTAATTTCTAGGGTTTGCTTTTTGTTCATCTTCTTCATACTTTTCTTAAATTAATATTTTTATGATGAACTCTATAAGCTAATTCAAAAGTAAATAAACAATTATTATTGGTTATGGGATAAAGTTGATTTCTCAATATGTTATTTGAATCTATGAATTAGTTTTGTCTCAATACTTTATTGTTTGTGATTCACAATTAATAGTGTTATATGATTTGATTATTTGTTTGGTTGAGTCCAAGGGAATCATGACATTTTATAGGATTTTTACATTCATCTCTTAAAGAGCTATTTATTATTTGGGTTTTCAATCTAGAGCTATATTAGGGAAAAAGTTGTTTATCCTTGATTCTAAGTAGCATAATTGTGGGTAGTGCTTATAGTGATATATCCTACTAGTCACAAGTGAATCATAACTTTTGTTAAAACGGATTAGTGCTTTTACACGTTCGTTTGCATTGATTAGTCTTATTCCAGAGAACTTATTGCTTTTAGGGAGTTAAACTTGATTGTGCTTTTACACATTAGGTTGCTTTCTAGGAAGAATTCACATATACATCTTTTAATGTGGTTGTGATGAAATCAGGGAATTAGCAGGATATTCTTGCAATCAAGGTATCCTAGGACTTTTAGTAAATGAGAGATTAAATTATCAATTCTAATCATTGATGAAAATACATGTTTGTGAATGATACTATCCCGTGACCAATATCTTCTCCTTATTGATTATTCAAATTATTTTATTGCTTTCAATTATTTTTATTGCTTAGATAAAACAACAATTCCCTCTGGGTTACTTTAGAAACTGAAATTCTATAACAACAATTGCCTCTCTGTGGATACGAACTCTTTCTTATCACGTACTTCATTTATATTTAGTAGAGTGAGAAAGTGAAATTATTTTTGCTCGACTGACAACCGATCAAAATTTTGGCGCCGCTGCCGAGGAGGCATACGACTTGTTATTAAGTTTTTAGTTTCTTTTTATAATTTTTGCTTTTATCTTTGCTTTTCGGTTCTTGTCTTGTTTCTCACTTGTTTACGAGAATTGTTTTCAGGTACCTAATCTCTGGCTTCTAAAGATTGAAACTACCCAAGGTGCGGGATAGCTACTCGAAGAGGCACAATACTCTAACCAAGTCAAGACACAATAGAAAATCAAGAGTTAGAAGTGGAAAAAGAGTTAAAAATAGAAGGAGAACAAGAGGTTCCATTCGTAGACGAACCACAAGTTGAAGAAGAAGAAACAATGGGTGATGCAAATCGTTCACTCAAGGACTTGTCTTCTCATAGGCTTGATACACAACAGGGGTGTATTCAAACAAACTCTACTTTTGAGATCAAGCCGGGGTTGCTTAGAGAATTACCAAAGTTCCATGGCATGGTGAATGAAGACCCAAACAAGCATCTTATGGACTTCCACACCATTGTCACGGCCATGCTTCCAGCGGATGTTGAGGCGGATGGTGCAATGTTAAAAGTTTTCCGTTTCTCTTTGATGGATAGTGCTAAGGATTGGTTGTACTATTTACCTCCCGGAAGTGTCACTACATGGAATGGGCTGATTCATCAAGGATTTTTCCAAGATAGCATCACCACTTTGTAACTTATTGCAAAAAGATGTGGTTTTTAACTTTGATGAAAAGTGTATGGTGGCATTCAATCGTTTGAAAGAACTTTTGATTTCAGCCCCTATCATTAAACCACCGGATTGGAGCAAGCCTTTTGAGCTCATGTGTGATGCAAGTGACTATGCGGTTGGTGCGGTGCTTGGGCAACGTGTGGGGAAGATTCCTCATGCTATTTATTATGCTTCTAGAACGTTAAATGAGGCCCAACAAAACTACACAACCACTGAAAAAGAGTTGTTAGCCATTGTTTTTGCTTTAGAAAAGTTTCGCTCTTATCTAATTGGTACAAAAGTTGTTGTCTTTTCTGATCATGCAGCGCTTAAGTACTTGCTTACAAAGAAAGAGGCGAAACCGAGGCTCATACGATGGATTTTACTCTTGCAAGAGTTTGATATTGAAATCAAGGACAAGAAAGGAATTGAGAACACCGTTGCGGATCACTTGAGCCGTTTTGCTGTGGACAAGGAGACTATCCCATTGCGTGAAAGTTTCCCGGATGAGCAACTATTCTCAATTGCCTTTGGAGAACCATGGTATGCCGATATTGTGAATTACTTAGTTTCTAAACAAATCCCAAAGAACTTGTCTCGTGCTGAGAGGGACAAACTTAAGAAGTTGGGGAACCAATACATAAGGGATGATCCATACTTGTGGAAACATGGTAGTGACCAAGTAATAAGAAGGTGTGTTCCCGAATCTGAATTTAATTCTATCTTGTCTTTTTGTCACTCTTATGCTTGCGGAGGACATTTTGGGAGTAAGAGAACCGCTCACAAGGTACTTGAAAGTGGTTTTTATTGTCCAACCTTGTTTAAGGATGCACATATATTTTGTACAACTTGTGATAGGTGCCAAAGAACCGGCAATCTAGGTGCCCGAAATCAAATGCCACAAACTTTTATTCAATTTATTGAAGTTTTTGATGTATGGGGTATTGATTTTATGGGTCCTTTTGTCAACTCCCATGGGAATTTTTATATCTTACTTGTTGTTGATTATGTCTCGAAATGGGTGGAAGCTAAGGCCACCCCAACTAATGATTCTAAAGTGGTTTTGATTTTGTGCAAGCTAATATTTTTGCAAGGTTTGGAATTCCAAGAGCCATAATTAGCGATGGGGTTCTCACTTCAAAAACAGGATTTTACAAAGCTTGTTGAAGAAGTACAATGTGTCGCACAAGATTGCAACACCTTATCATCCCCAAACAAATGGACAAGCCGAGGTGTCTAATCGGGAGGTGAAATCCATTCTAGAGAAGACGGTGAATCCAACAAGGAAGGATTGGAGCATGCGACTTAATGATGCTTTGTGGGCGTATAGAACCGCATACACGACACCTATCGGGATGTCTCCTTTTAGGCTTGTGTATGGTAAACCTTGTCATTTACCCGTTGAAATTGAGCATAAGGCATTTTGGGCTATTAAGCAATGCAATATGGAGATGGATGGGGCTGGAAAGCAAAGGAAGTTACAACTCCAAGAGCTAGAGGAGCTTCGCAATGATGCATTTGAAAGCTCACGCATTTATAAGGAAAAGACGAAAGCATTTCATGATAACATGATTTCTAGGAAACAATTTTGCATTAGGCAGAAAGTGCTTTTGTTTAATTCTCGCTTGCATTTATTTCCGGGTAAATTAAGGTCACGATGGATCGGACCTTTTATTGTTACTAATGTGTTTTCTTATGGTGCAGTGGAAATTCGTAGCATAGCTACAGGGAAAGAACTTAAAGTTAATGGGCACCGGTTGAAACCATATTATGAGAATTTCACTTCCGAAGTGGTGGAAGGAGTTAATTTTGTGGATGTACTCCCTCTGGAGGAGTCATAAAAAGCAAGGAGATAGTCGGGCTGATGACTTTAAACCAAGCGCTAAATCGGAGGCAACCCATCGGATGAGTATTTCTTGTCTTGTATTTATTTCTTGTCTTGTTTTTAGTTTTTCTTGTCTTGTTTTTATTTTTTCTGATTTCTTGTCATATTTCATGTTAGAATTTCCCACCTTGACTTACTTTGGACGATTCAATTTACATTGAGGACAATGTAAAGTTTAAGTGTGGGGGAGTGGTTAAGCTTTTGCATTGTAAATTTTTCTTAAATTTTCAACTTTTGTGTAAAATAGTGAATAAGAAAACTCCAACTTGTAGTTAGTTTAGAGTCACATAGTATACATGTCGCTAAGATTACATCGAGATTCTCATAAGAGTGATTGAACTTAGAGATGACAGAGAACATGATCGGGTTTCTTAATTGTATGAGAGTTAAAGTTGGATTTAACCATGCCGGTGGCAAATAAGGTGCAGACTGAATTCGGTATTAGAGTAGTGGTCCCCTATAGTGGAGACTACCTATGTTACATCATGCGAGGCACCGACCTTCAATTCTTTGTACCTGTCTAAATATGTGCTTTTATAGTGTGTGTCACCGTACGTAAGTTCCGGGCAGAATGGTGAGCTGCCCAATCTCCCACCATAGAAGCACTATTTTGATCTCTTGAGTGCTATTTTTATCAACCATGATGGTGACATCGAATTGCTAACTTACATACCACTTGTAATCTTGTTCGCAGTTAGCACCATCCACTTTATCTCTCTCTACACCAACAGGTCCATAGAAACACAATCATCATCAACAAGAGGAGCATCACAAATTTGAAGGAAAGTTGAAGACGTTCAAGGTTTACAAGCAACGGTACAGAAATGAGCAGATTTCAGATTCAAGTAAAGCAACAAGACAAGGAGCAGAATTTTTATAAGTTGAAGACTATTGTACAAGAGTGAAGATTATCAAGATGAGAGTTCGAGAAGTTTATGATATCAAGACATACAAGTTGTGAAGAATCAAGCGGTAAAGTACTTACACCATGGCCTTGTACTTACATTTTTTTATTTTATTTCTATTTAACTTTCTCTTGTCTCAAAAAAAAAAAAGAGTAAAAGATTAAAAAAAAGACAAGAGAAAAATTTCTTTAGGTTCATTACTAGTTTTATTGTTTTGTTTCGTTTTCATTTTGTATTTGTTTTATTTTTCTTGTCTCATAAAAAAAAAAAAAAAAAAAGAGAGATAAGAAAAATTCATTGTATCATATTTTGGGTTTGTATAGTTCGTTTTTAGTTTTGTATTCTTTCAATAAAGCCAATGGAAGAAGGGATATCTATAATGAAGTTTCAAGCAATAAGGAATTAGAGGAAAGAGTTACATTGTCAAGATTCTACGAAGTTTAAGAGTTATCATCAAGAGTTGAAGACCGAAGACGAAGATGAAGACACCGATTGAAGACCGAAGACGTTTCTATGGATGCTGTGAGAGTGGTGCTAGCTGCACGTCGAATGGATAACGAGGTAAGTAAGCATATTCCCACCTTCGTTAAGTGGTTGATTTCCTTTCTTAGAGATCGTCAGAAAAATGGGTTTTCAAAAATGATAAAAGATGTGGGTTTTCGAAACAATTCGGAGGGTTTTACCTTCCTACCATTCAACGTGTCGCAGGATTCTTTCTTCATTCCCACCTGGACACATGTGTGACCCATAAAAAAGCTGTTTATTATTGAGAGCAATATCATAAAACCCTTTCTTGTGAGGCAGAGTCGAGATTTTCGATCACTCCGAATCCGAATTTCTTTCGAGAAGGGATGGTTATTTCTCTATCAACTTTTAAGGATGATATTGTGTTCATTTATGTGTCTAACTTCTTATGACTAGTGTGCAGAATCTCTATGTCTTCTTAGCGCGTTGGATGCTATCATTACGGAGAACTAGTAAGTTGGAAAAGTAGGTTTTGTGGGTATATCTCTAGTAAACCCTCACGAGACTATAACTCGTCCACTAGGGACACCTAGGGGTTTAAAGGCTTGTTATACGTGCTGAGTGTGACCATAGCCTCGACGACACGGAGTTGTATGTATGATTTAAAAGTGTTTTGTTTGATTTGCTCGAGGACTAGCAAAGTCTAAGTGTGGGGGAATCTGATAGGTGTCGTAAAACACCTAATTTTATTTCTAGTATTTATGCTTTCTTTGCGAGTTTTCTTGTAAATTATGTATCTTATGTTTACTTTTGAGTTTATTAGGTGCAATGGAGTCATTTGGAGCGAAAGAATGAGAAATCATCCATTTTGAACATAAAGAGTGGAATCGTTATTTCGCAGGCGAGTGACATGGGAGTCGAGCCAAGTCAATATAAGAGATGCCATTTGGTTAGCACTTATCCTATTTATGGGTGCCCAGAGTCATTCTGGATACCCCATATCTACTTCACCGGAGTTGGTATAGCCAGTCTCATTCCTACACAAAACCCTCGAAATTGAGAGAAGTCAATCATTTGCATTTGAAAATTAGAAAAGAAATGAAACCATACTGCCGCTAATCGAGATGGAGAGATCGAGAAGATGAGCTATTTCTGAACTGAGAATGAGAGGAGAAGAAACTCTTGATATTGTTGTTGTGATTACAAGATCAGAGAGGATGAATTTGGGGGCTTTATTAGGGTTCTCAAGATTTAAAGAAGTTAGGGTTCGATTCAGGTTTTATATGATGAAAGATGGTGTTTGTTATGGTGTTGAGAGGATCAGGAAGAATGGGTTTCTTTGAATTTGTGATTTAGAAAGGGAGTCTGACGCTGCTATGAAGAAATTGATGTAAAAATCTGAGATGGGTTGCTCCTGCAATTCGTATTTGAAGAGAAGAAATGGTCGATCTTTGATAGATCCATGAGATTCAGATCAATTGGAGTTTACAAATGCTTCCAGTGATATGGGGTTGTTCTCAGGGTTTGAGAAATGGAAGAATTGAGGAGAAGATGAATTTTGTTTGCCATGGGGTTTGATTGAGAGTCAGAGTGATAAGAACTCATTGGAATTGCAGTTGTAACACAGAGAAGAAGGTGGTGCTTTAAGAAGCTCGATGGGTTCAATTGAGAAGAACAAAGAGATGTCAGAGGATTGTTGCTAACTTTGCAGCTGAGTTGAGGGTTAGCTGAGCTTGAACTGCAAGAGAGTTGCAGTTGGTGGATGTTGCAGGTGCTAGTGCAGTCACAGCCGAGAACCGATGCCGTTGAAGCTGTGAATTGATGGAATGGTTAGGAGGAAGGAGTGGACTGGAAGTTGCAGGTAAAGCAGCTATGACTTTGAGCTGAAATTACAAGCAAATATCAACTGAAGTGTAGAATGCTTGGCTGGGAGGTGATGAAAGAATGGTAGTGGAGCTGGCCTGAGGTTGTGAGTTGTGATGATGTTCCTATGGTGATTGTCATGGGTCGGATTGCCAGTTGTCAACTGTTTAGTATGCAACTGCAGAGATGTTTGTCATAGGAAATTGGTACATCTCCTCTGCGAGGGGAAAATATTATGAGAATCAATATTTTGGGAGATATTGTATCAACAGCATTTCCCAGGGCATTAAGACTGAAAAAGGGACCAATGTCACCCAGGAGGATAAATTATAAATAAAGATAGCAGGAGCAATAATGACTTCTCACTTGTGAAATCTCTTTGATAAGGCAAAAGGTTTTTCCAGAATCTTGCCTCGTATTTGCTGATTTTGTGTGGAAGACTGATTAAAATGAAATTGCTGGTGAAGTAGAAACATTTCCTTTGTTATTTTTGTTTATATCTTTGGATGATTGCCTCGTTTATCTTTAAATTGTTGAAGTTCCTGTGATCTTGATGAAGAATATGAATCTAGGAATGATGCCTTGAACGAGAAGAAAATCAAGACTTCAGGGAAGAGAAAATTAGTGATCTCATAGATGAGAGCATTCGCAGGTGCAGGCGTTAGCGAATTCCTGAATCTCGATTTGTGCAGTTAAGATGAAGATTATGGAGAATCTCTTCTTGTTATTAATAGTGATGATGATATGAGTTTAGATAATGACGGGAATAACTGGGTGTTGATGAAGGAGCGTCTTCCTTGATTTGATGATGCTATGCCTCACTCGAGAGCGTGAAACGTTTTATCTTTTCTTAAATTTTTTGACCGTTGACCTTCTGCCTTATCATTTTGTGTGGTCTTAAGACCTGTGAAGAGAAGTCTTCCCCTGGGTGACAAAATGCGAAATAAGGCCCATTGATCTGCCTTATCATTTTCAAGAAGGTGGCAAGAGAAGATGAAGTCATGCGAAGAATATTCGTGTAAAGACCCGTTGAATGTGATTGCAACTTATATATATAGTTGGGCAATGCTCTTAGGATGTTTGATGATGTTCCTGAGTTCGTCCCGTTCTTTTACTCGTTCCATATTTGTTACCGGTGTTATCCATGTCATGCGTATAAAATGCCTTTTATTTCCTCGGCTTTATTACACTATAATATTTTTGTCTGAAGCAAGGGGTGATTGTCATGATGATGTTCCGGTTATAGTAGTTCTTTTCTCGAATGGTGTCATGCGAAGTGCATGTGTTTATGAATTGGGAGTAAGAAATGGTCACGTGATTGTATTTTTGATTAAAAATTTGAATGTGTTATCCGTCTTTTGAAATCATCGATTGCCTTAAGTGTGAAATGGCACATGGGGGAAGTGAGTATTGAGTGTTTGCATGAAATTTAGTGGCGTTTGTTGATGTGGTTGTGGTCAAGAAATCGTTCTTTGCGGCCCATTTTTCGTTTCTTGTTGGTTTCTTCTTGGGCTGAAACTTGGGTCTTCTTCGAGTTTTGCTCGTTCCCTTGGAGATTATGGATCTTTGTGACTGTGATATGATGCTGGAAGGAGTTACAGCAGAGACTAAAATGAAATTCTGCAAGACCAAATCTGCAATGTTGTTTGATGAGCTGAAATTGCGAGTGTTGCCATTTGAGATGAGAATGGTTGGAGTGTGCATGCAGATAAGAAGGGAATGACTGAAATCTTACAGTTGCAATTAATGGCGTTGATGCTGTCGAGTTGTGATGATGTTCCTATGGTGATTGTCATGGGTCAGATGCAACTGCAGAGATGTTTTGAATGTGAAATTGCAGAGATGACATGGTGGTTATGCATCGGAACTGGTGGTGCTGGAATGGGTAAAGCTGTAAATGTATGAAACTGTAGGTGCAGGTGATGATGAGGTTGAGCTTTACAAATAGAATTGGAGGATAAGAACTGTGCTGCTATGGAGGAATCTTTGTGGAGCTCTGGCCAGATGGGTCTTGAAACAGATGGAGCTAATGGGAAAGAATGAGTTTGTGGTTGCTGTGTGATTGTTTACAGGGTTTTGAGGTTGTGCGTTTGAATGCCGAGATGCCAGGAATTGGAAGTGGCTGCATGTACGGAATGGTTTGCAGTGCATGGGAGTTCAGGTATAGAAAGTGGATGGATGAGCTATGGGAAGCTGAATTGCAGGGAGAGAGAAATGATGCAGATGCTCATAATATACTGAGGTTGCAGCTAAAGTTAATATTACAGAGAAGATGGATTTGGTGGAGCAAGAAATTGAGCTGGTACTGCAGTGGAGTTGAAGTTGTAAGATTGCAGGCCAGAGTTATAAAATGCAGAGCCATCATGGATGGACTGAACTGATGAAGCGCCATCTTGGTGCAGCACAATTCTGGCCTGTGCAAGACTATGGCCCGACTCATGATCTTACTGAGCTAGTCAATTGACTCGGCTGAATCGGTCTTAACTCGGCTGACCTGACCGAGCTGACTAGTTGACCCGACCGATTCGAATCGTTGACCGGTGACCGGGTGGACTTTTCCGGTCACCTGAGCTATTTTTTCGGCCACTCCTCCGGCCAATTTTCGGCCACAATACCAGTTTTCCGGCGACTATTTTTTGGGACATATTTTCACATGGGTTTTCCTCACACATGGGCTTGGTGGACTTCTATCTATTGGACCCTTGGGGCTTGACCTAGTTTTGGAAGAGAGGAAAAGCTACAAAAAGGAAAAGTCTTCTACAACTTTGGGGTATCACGTATTATTCTTGGAACTTGGAGAGAGCCGCTTTTGCTTACGCTTCTAGGGTTTGCTTTTGTTCATCTTCTTCTTTTCAATTAATATTTTTATGATGAACTCCATAGCTATGAGTAGCTAAACAATTATTATTGGTTATGGGATAAAGTTGATTTCTCAATATGTTATTTGAATCTATGAATTAGTTTTGTCTCAATACTTTATTGTTTGTGATTCACAATTAATAGTGTTACATGATTTGATTGTTTGTTTGGTTGAGTCCGGAATCAATTTGATTTACATTCATCTCTAGAGCTATATTAGGGTTTTCAATACGAAAAAGTTGTTTATCCCTGATTCTAAGTAGCATAATTATGGGTAGTGCTTGTAGTGATATATCCTACTAGTCACAAGTGAATCATAACTTTTGTTAAAACGGATTAGTGCTTTTACACGTTCGTTTGCATTGATTAGTCTTATTCCAGAGAACTTATTGCTTTTAGGGAGTTAAACTTGATTGTGCTTTTACACATTAGGTTGCTTTCTAGGAAGAATTCACATATACATCTTTTAATGTGGTTGTGATGAAATCAGGGAATTAGCGGGATATTCTTGCAATCAAGGTATCCTAGGACTTTTAGTAAACGAGAGATTAAATTATCAATTCTAATCATTGATGAAAATACATGTTTGTGAATGATACTATCCCGTGACCAATATCTTCTCCTTATTGATTATTCAAATTATTTTATTGCTTAGATAAAACAACAATTCCCCCTGGGTTACTTTAGAAACTGAAATTCTATAACTACAATTGCCTCTCTGTGGATACGAACTCTTTCTTATCACGTACTTCATTTATATTTAGTAGAGTGAGAAAGTGAAATTATTTTTGCTCGGCTGACAACCGATCACAAACACACATATCCCATGACAAGTTGCAATATATAAAACCATAAAGATTAATACTGCAAAATCATATTCCAAATAAACTTTAGAATTTAAATAAATAAATCTAAAAACATTGCAAGATGAAAATCGTTGGAAATAGATGTGTACTCACAATAATTGCTATTCCAAACCCTAGTTATCCTTCTTAAAACATAAGAATAAATTCTCATAAGAAGTTTCCTAGACATTATAGAGCTTTCTCAGAGCATCTACTGAGAATTCCTCCTCATTATTGAAAAACCCATTGATTATGGGATCGTTCAGTTCCTCTAAATCTTCAGAAATATCGGTCGACTCACTAAGTTCTCTTTTTAGCTCACGCAAGGTGTTCTTTGTTAGAGACAACATTTGTTCATAGTGGGTTATCTTTTCTAAAGAGGAAACAATTTGAGATTTTAAATCATTTCTCTTGTTGATGAAATCTTTCACTATACCTCTAAAGTTATTATCAAAATGACAAACTGACAAGAGGCAGTTATAGGAAGAACCTTCTCCATCATTTGTAGATCTCTTTTTTTTCTTCCTTGAGGAAGTGATTCCTTCACACATATACACATTAACTGCTTCGACTGCATCCCTTTTTGTGATACCTCTAGTACATGAGCCATGAAACTGTATCTTTCAAAGAGAAAAGAGGTGAAGGACACTTTGATTACAAATGATTATAAATAGACTAATGGACACCTAAACCCTAGAAGAACTTTGAACAAGTCTTTCATGGTTTATTATCCATTATCGAAATTGTTAGGAGAATATTTTCTTTAAAAAAATAGGAAAATTATACAAAACTTGAGCAACCTTGATGCAACCCTCGTTTTCTCAAGTTAAAGATGAGGGTGCGGACGTCACTGATATTATATAGTGATGGAGTGAGCCGAATGCTCACATCTTTTACCACATAGTGGCTTATCAAGGTTTGTTGTATAAACAAATTTCTTACCTCGTCTGAATCTGGTACTACTGGATTTTTCAGGAAAACCTTGTTGATTATCCAAAGACAGATTCATCCTTTGCATGTTATTTTGAAGTTTGGAAATTCTTTTGTTATTCCTCTTGAATCTCCAACACTTGCTTTGGACATGATTCGTATTTCCACAAAACGAAAAAATCACTAAAGATTTTTTGTTCTGTTGAAATGCCTCTTGTTTATCACAACAGTGAACAACTATTGTTCCAAGATCAGTCGAAACAAAAGAGTTTTTTGTGCTTACAGTTTTGCTTTTAAACCCTAAACCATTTGTGTTCCCAAAGGATTTCTGACTGAATAATATTGCTGAGATTTGGTCAGAACTTCCAGATAGCCTTTGCAGGTCATCCTTAAGAGTATTAATCTCTTTTTCCTTTAGAGACATGGTTCTAGTGAATTCATCATTAAGACAATCTATCTCAAGATTTTTCACCTGGAGCGATGATTCAAGTTTCTTCAATGAAGCCTTTAGTTGAAGATTTTCTTGATGAATCTCTTTATTCAAGAATTCAAAAATCTCTGTGTTATACTCAAGTTCTGAATAAGAAATTGAGTAGGTGGAGGTTTCTACTGCAAGAGCTGAAAGTTCATTGCACCCATCAGAAGCATCCAAGATGTCGACACCCATGGAAGATTTTTCTTGTATTGAACCATCTGAAGCATTAACTGGAGAGAGACGTTTATCACATATTTTGCTTTTTTTTACAAAATCCTTGATCTTTTTTATTATCAGTGATATATCAAAATCAACATGATTGGAACAACATTCATCAGCCCAAGACAAGTTAGAAGATTCATTTGCGTTGGTCACAGCATTGAACGCGGATGTTGTGACTGTGTTCTGATCAAGATCAAGAATTTTTAACTTTCCAATCAGAGTATTTCTGGAAAGCACATCAAGGTTATTTCCTTCAACGATGGCGTGTTTCTTAGAATCGTATCTAGATGGCAGAGATCTGAGAATCTTAATCACAATGTCCTTTTCAGGAATAGTCTTACCCAATGCAAAAGATGCATTAACAATTTCAGACACTTTGTGATTAAACTCATCAAATGAATCTTCATCTGCCATACGAAGGTTTTCCCAATCAGAACTTAGGTTTTGAATCCAAGCTTTTTTTTCACAGGTATTCCCTTAAAATATGGTTTCTAAGATATCCCAAGCATCTTTAGACCGAGTGCACGTAGTCACATGGTGCTGAAGATCTGGGGTAATGGCATGGATGATTGCATTCAATCTGTCAGAATTCTGCTTCGCAGCAAGAATCTCGGCAACATCATAATCACCAACATCCTTTGGAACAATTACAGTGCCTATTGTAACAACCGGAGGATTATAGCCATTAACAACGTAAACCCATGATTGAAAATCACGCGCTTGAAGAAAGGCACGCATCACAATTTTCCACCATAAGTAATTCGAGCCATCGAAGACTGGTGGTACTTTTATTAAGATAACACTTCTGTCCATAGAGTCAGATCGCTACAAACACAGACTTATGAGGTCTTAAACGTGTTTGCCTACTCTGATACCAATTGAAAAAGCGGGGGTGATGAGTGCCAAATAGTGCATATTTATACACCTTTTTATTGGCATTTTACTCATTTTTTGCGCTTAGAAATCAGATATTATCCCAGATTCTGTGTTTTCTTTGTTTTCAAGAATAAATATTTGTATTAATTAATTTTGTGTTTTTAGGTAATAAATAAAGCTCGGAGAATCTGAGGAGCCAAGAGCAGAAGAATTGGAGACGAGCATCTATGGAGCAGATAGCCAAAGCCCACGCGCGAATCAGTTGCAACCCAACAAGGAAGACATGGGCTAGAGCTACCCACGACCCGGATCCGAGCCCGCTCACTCTGAGCCATTGAGATCTCCCTCAGCTACATCCAACGGTCGCTCCGCCTTGCACATCAACGTTTGATGCTCCCGCTCAACACCAGTTTACTCTGAGCCTTCCCTCAGCCGTTCAGATCGTAGCCGCTTCATCCAACGCTCGCTGAGGCCTTCCCATCGTCCGTCGCTGTACCTGCTTCACAACGAAATCTCCTAACCCTATACCCTATCGAAACAACCCATTCCTCTCTTCTTCTTCTCTGTCTTCTCCTTCTCCCGACAGAGCAGAGCTCTGCTCTCCCATACCTTCTTCTCCATCTCCTGTCTCCATCATCACCATCCCCATCTTCTTTCACCACAACAACCGCACCATCAACCACCTCCGTACCCTCTCTAGGTCTAGTTATCTCTCTTTTAGCTTCTATCAACCCTAGAAGCTAAATTAGAGATAATTGGGGCTAGGGTTTCTCATACATCAATTTAGTCGACGCATGGAGCTCTGAGACGCATGGACCAGAGGAGAGCACGATTCAGAGGCAATCAGAGATTGGGTTTGATTTATTTTCTATTTTATTTCGATTTTGAGAATTAGGGTTTGGGATATTTTGGCATGTATAAATAGGAGGTGTCTGTGATTGTTAATGGGTATGCCTGGACTAGCCAGAGCACCAATTAGGTTTAATTTGTAGTTTAATTGTTATTTTGATGTTTTAATTTAGTGTGCTAGGGTTTCATTGAAACCCTAATTATATGTTGTGTTAAACTCTGTTGAACTATTCTTGAGTGCTAAATGTTATCAGACAACTTCAATTTTAACACCTCAGTGCTTTTCTCTCACAATGCATGCCAAGTATGCATTGTAGTTAGGTTATATCTGTGTTGAATGTGTTTCAGCTCTTACTTCAATTACTATTGCTAATTCTTTTGACTAGTTGTGCTTAATTAGACAACTAGTGCTCTAGGTTAGTGCCTTAGCTGAATATTGAAGTGTCACTAGGTGAAACTCCTTAGATAAGTGGTAGAATTGACAAACTTCACTCATCTGGCATAGGAACAAGAACTTCAACTTAGTTAAACACACAATAGGAGTTAGTGGTGGATTTGAAGACTCTAGCATCCCCATTGTCACTAGTTACATTTTATTTATCATTCCTTGTCACTACAACTTAGCCGTATCGGCACAAATCCCCTGTTTGTCACAATATCACCTGAAGCTCAGTTAAGTAAGTCTTTAGATCAACTCAGAGCACCACAAGTCTCTGTGGTTCGACCCGTACTTGCCACGTCTCCGATAGACGCCGTGCACTTGCGGTTTATAACACGTAGGCATAAAAACATACACATTTCCAGGCCTACCAGGGGGTCTAACAACCTCACCCAATATTTCGCTTAGCAATCTGTATGGACTAACTCCAATATACTTTCAAGAGAATCAACTAGGCAGTTAGACTCAATCTTAAGAAAAGTATATCAAAGATTTATATCTCAATTTCTCAATTCAATCCGCAATCAAACAAATAAGAATTTGCGAGCCTGATTAAATACAAGAGAAATAACTTGAACGGTACCAAAGACAAATGTTCAAGGATCAATCAATTTCAATCAACAACCAAAGGTTGGATTTACCAATTGATAGATTCAACGCACAACCTGTGATATTTTAATTATATAACAAAATATAATGAGGAAAAGAAATAACACAGACAATAGAAGTTTTGTTAACGTGGAAACCGCAAATGCAGAGAAACTTCGGGACCTAGTCCAGATTTGAACACCACACTGTATTAAGCCGCTACAGACACTAGCCTACTACAAAGCTAACTTCGGTTTGGAATTTAGTTGAGCCCTAATCAATCTCACACTGATCAAGGTACAGTCGCGTTCCTTACGTCTCTGATCCCAGCAGGATACTACACACTTGATTCCCTTAGCTGATCTCACCCACAACTAAGAGTTGCTACGACCCAAAGTCGAAGACTTGATAAACAAATTTGTATCACACAGAAAAGTCTATTGAATAGATAAATTTTTCTCCCACAAATATACCTACGAGTTTTTGTTCCGTCTTTTGATAAATCAAGGTGAACAGGAACCAATTGATAACCCGGACTTATATTCCCGAAGAACAACCTAGTATTATCAATCACCTCATAATAATCTTAATCGATTAACGAAACAAGATATTTTGGAATCACAAACGATGAGACGAAGGTGTTTGTGACTACTTTTTTTATCTTGCCTATCGGAGATATAAATCTCAAGCCAATCTTACGATTTTACTCAATCACGATAGAAAACAGCAAGATCGGATCACGCAACTACAGAGAAAATAGTTGGGTCTGGCTTCACAATCCCAAAGAAGTCTTTAAGTCGTTAACCTACAGGGTTTCATGAAAAACCTAAGGTTAAAGGAGAATCGAATCTAGATTATACAACTATTATCACACATGAGGTGTGGGGATTAGGTTTCCTAGTTGTTAGAGTTCTCCTTTATATAGATTTCAAATCAGGGTTTGCAATCTAAGTTACCTTGGTAACAAAGCACTCAATATTCACCGTTAGATGAAAACCTGATTAAATTCAAGCTAATATCTTTCAACCGTTAGATCGAACTTAACTTATTATACACAAATAAAATGTAACTTCATTAGGTTTGAGTAATCGTACCTAAACGTGTACACTTAGTCGGTTCAACAATAGTTAACCAATGGTTAGCCATATGAGCACTTTCATATCAACCTTATTCATCTTTACCATAACTAGTTAAAATGACTCAAATGAACTAGTTAGAGAGTTGTTCAATTGCTTATATCTCATAGAAGTATAAAAGACACAATCAAAGAAAAATCGATTTTGTTTCACTCGAATCAATTCATGAACATTATAGCCACGGTTGCAAAGATTGCATTCCTTATTACGTAAATGTTTTAGTTCATGAACAAATCGATTTTAGAAAGTAACCTGCTTAAGTATGAAAATGGGTACGCATACTTAAGCAACCGAATTGAGTTTGTTTTTCACTTCCAAACTCTAGCAGAAATTCACGGACGTGAAACTTCCGCCAGTATGCGTATGTGTACGCATACTTACCCGAATTTCCAACAACCGCCAGTACGCGTACGGGTACGTATACTTTGGGTTCCCGGTTTTGGACTTTTACACAAATGTGAGAACACACTATGTTTATATCCAAACATGGTTACTTGTTTTAAACTCTCATTTAAATTATTGAAACTTTCTTAGAGGATGTTAAAATAGTTGTTATCCACAAACTATTAGCATCAAAGTGATTTTCAAGTTATTGAAATAATCAATATGACTTTCATCATGAGTAAAGATGAACTTGGCTAAAGTGAAAGCTTACCAACACATATTTTGAGAAATAGATAAGCGAGATAAACTCAGCTCGAAAATATTGCAAATGTGTATAATTGAGTTTATATAGCAATACGACTTTTGTCTCAAATAGGAGATAAAGTAGATATACTTTTGGGTGATAGATAAGTTCACGTCTCCACATACCTTTTTGTTTATGAAGTTCCACAAGTTCCCTTGAGTAGTTCTTCGTCTTCATTCGATGAACGTCGTGGAGTCTAAATCTCAACTACACTTACTATCCTAATCCGAGACTTATCTATAAGTAGACTAGAAATCAAGACTTATAGTTTTGGCAACTAAACTTGACAATCAAGCTTGAGATAGCAACGCTTGCGAGTTCGACCGAGCAATGCTCTAACAGGTATTATCATTCAAACTGGAGATGTCACTAAGATTACATCTTATTCAGATTATGATTGGGATGGTTGCCCAGATACTCGAAGATCTACTTCTGTCTACTGTGTGTTTTTGGGTAATTCCTTGGTCTCATGGTCCTCCAAGAAATAGCCAACAGTTTTTAAAAGTTCAACAAAGGCTGAGTATAAAGCTTTAAGTGTTTTAGTTGTTGAGGTGATGTGGTTGTCTGCCCTTCTTGAAGAGATGCATGGGTGCTCAGTTCTTGTCTTCCAATCCTGCATTCCATGCAAGGACTAAGCATATTGAAGTGGATTATCACTTTGTCAGGGACTTGATGGATGCTGGTACAGTGGCAGTGCATTTTGTTCCTTCATCTCACCAATTGGCTGATTTGCTTACCAAGAGCCTCTCCTCTACTACCTTTTTTAATCTTGCTTGTCAACTAATGCATTGTTCTCACCTTACATCAGATTGAGGGGGAGTGTTAGAAGAAGTTCAAGTCTTTTACTTTTGAGTGTATCTGGAGTGTCATGTTAAACTCCTAGTTAATTTTATGTTTTTACTTTCACTGTCTTTATTTCACTGCTTTAGGGTTTGTTTATTTATTGTTGTTGTTCCTATATAAACAACAGCTCTCCTTGTACTTCAGTTACGTTTGATAGAACTACTTTCCTACATTTACTTTACTTCTGTCAGACCCAAACAGTGCACGAATGAAGTTAAAGCTCATAAACATGGTTGTTAGTACTCACCGTACGCGGGGGTGTAATACCGTTCTCACACCCTGAAGCTCGTGAAAAGGGAAAGATACAGGCCCAACTAAAGGCACACCAATTGGGAAATACAAGTCCAAGTTCTCCTCCTTTTTCCTTAGGAAATGTAGGTGTAGAAAACCATACAACTACATCCAACAATCAACATGAATCAATATAGTAAGGTAAGCAAGTAAGAGACTCATATGAACACAAGATATACGTGGTTCGGCATGATTACCTACGTCCATAGGGGGTGAAAGGATGATCTTATTACTTCTCTCAAGTTTACAAAGAAGAAAGCTCTCAACAATACTTAATCTCTCCTCTCACTTACTTACAAATTACTTGCCCTTCTCTCACTACAAGGGTCTATATTTATAGGCTGAAGTGTTCATACAACAAGGATTCAGTGTTAGTCACATCCCCATCTATCTTGATGATCCTGTTGGAGGTTCACCCGAGTTTTCTCGTGATGATTGATGATTAGCCCAGGAGTCCTCCTAGAGATGGGTCTCTTGATATATCTCGCTTGGTTTGTTCATACCCGATCTCCCTTGATCCGATGTCTTTTGTTATACCCGATCCGAGTATCTTATCTTCTGTTCTTGGGCCCATCATGACTTGACTCTTATGCTCATCGCCCGTGCCTTGTCAATGCAGTTATTGCTTCGACTCCCGATGTACGTCACCCGTCAGATCCGATTCCATGCTTTACACATGCTTGCCTTGTGTTCGTTTGGTAGATTTCTCTTTTACTGCGCCTAGTGTATTATGTATAGAAGGTGATTCGGTGCTTCATCTTGTGTCGTCTTTGGTCTGTCATCGCTCCAGATCATGCCACCTATCTTTGTTAACTATTTGCTACTACAGGGCCTAGTTAGTAATTCTCCGAATGATTCCCGAACGTATCCGAACTGACCGAATCCGAATGATACTTCCGAACTATTTGAACTCCGAACCTAGTTCCCGGATTATATGGACCTCACGAGTGATTCGCGAACGTATCCGAACTAACCGAATCCGAATATATTTCCGAACTAGAACTTCGAACCTAGTTCGCGCCCAACCTCGCTCTCCCATGGGTAATTCTCTGACCAGAGTTCTGTTGATTGATTTTTGTTTGATTTTGTATATATTTTATATTTAAATACA
This sequence comes from Papaver armeniacum, assembly GCA_023531295.1. Taxonomy (NCBI): domain Eukaryota; kingdom Viridiplantae; phylum Streptophyta; class Magnoliopsida; order Ranunculales; family Papaveraceae; genus Papaver; species Papaver armeniacum. The sequence goes on from JAJJWW010007662.1 coordinate 103,514, forward strand.
ATTATTCAATTAAAATTTTCTATTGGTAGTTGTTTAACCAGTGTTTTATGTGTCAATTTTTTGTTTAAAAGTCTATAAACTCGTTTTATAATACATTTATACGATTAAATTGTTTACCTCATGGTAAATAATCACGCTAAAATGTTTTTTCCATATTATAAATCATATACAAATAAAATTAGTCTCGTAATGAGGTCATAATACTTATCAATTTATCATATATGTAAGCCGAATTTTAAGTGCCGAACTCACATTTATAAAACGAATATGCACGTGAAACAACGTTATGCCGTTCCGAACTACTGTCCGAACAACGAACCGTTGACCGGATTTTTGACCGAATCCGACCTATCCGAATCCGTATAATTTCCGTACGTATGCCGTCCCGAACTACTACCCGTACCCCGAATTGCTAACTAGGCTACAGGGAACAAAGGAACTAGTGTAATTTTGTGCATAAAGCAATTTGGATTCGTACCAGGCGCTCTCCAATTGAGTTTTCCATCTTGAAACAACGGTTCCAGCCACTTTTGCTTGCCTAGGGAAGAGTATACATAAAAAAATCAAAGGATAACAAACTAACATAATTCACAAAGAAGATACGCACACAAAATTTAACCGCCCATAAGACGGTTACTCACAACAATATAAATGCAGAAGCTATGATGGTCGAGTTTTTGCAGTAGAGAGGATGGGAGAGCTAATATTGCTCACCTAGTTACTGAGATCTTAAGTTTCCTCTTCAGACTCATCTTTGTCCAAGGATCACCAATAGATTCTGACAGGGTCTGAATATGCAATAACAATTAATGATCAATTACGAAATATTAGCACCTGAAAATAACGTACCAAAATCCAAACGGAGGGACCAAATTTAGGATCCGAGACACAATACACATCATAAGCTTCTAGACAGACATGTCAGACTAAACATTCAAAGAAAAAGTAAAGAGTGGAAGAATTGGATTTCTTTAAAACCCATGCTTATCCTCAAAAAAACAAAAACTCAGTTTTCAGTTGGATTGATATCCATTTCGCTGTAAGCAGCCTTGGATGCTTAAGCTTAATTTGAGTAACAAAGGTGATAGTAAAGATAACTTACAGGGAAGCCTTCACTGCTAGCTTGAGTCATGAAGTAGTTCCATGATTCTTCTGACTTCACCCTTGCACCAACTGTTCTTGCCCCTCTACAGCTTCCATCTCTTTATCTTTTATCTCTAACTCCTCTTTTTCCTTCTTTCAGTTAATATCCTTTCTCTGCAAGTAATAAACTTCGATTAGATATAGATATAGATGGGTTTTGTCTGTTTTACTAGTATATATATAGATTGATAGATAGATAGAAAAGGAATGGGGCACACAAAACTACAAAAGCAGCATGTATGCAATCTGTGGGTACTCTAGTTTCTTTTTTATGTGGATGGAAGGTGGATTGCACTTGCCATATACAGACCCCACTTGAGCTCTAGTGTTTATACACATGTAACTGCAAAGCACATGGGAGAGGAGCAACCACTGTTATGTGAATGGAAAATGCATCTGAACGCGTTTCACAGCGTAGGAGAGCCTTGAGATGGGTCCTTGAGGTGTTGAGTTTGGGTACAAGGTATTGCCAACAGCTAATTGCATAGCATGGGTTTGCCATGGTTAAGAATATAGATGAATACTATGACATGATTAAAACTAAGTACGATATGGGATGATGCAGGTAACAAACATATATATAATGCAATAAACTAGCACCTATTAACAATTGATGGTTAATATTCACATAGTGATGCAAATCTCTTTCATAAAAACAACTGCTTAAGCAACAAAGATACTAACCTGAAGCACAAAGAGAAGGAACGTCAACGCCCCAATCAAATAACCAAAACTTGTGTTCAAGCTCCACCTGAATCAAAATCAAGAAAAGGTAAATTAAGATTCGTAACAGAAATTTCATGGATAAATTATTTGTTAAATTTCAATCAATCAAACATGCACCAAATCAAAATCTATAATTACCAGAAACAGTAATCCAAAACTTAAAACTATATCTCAACCGCTTGAATCTTCAACTGATGTAGAAATTACAGTTAAAACGAAAAGAAAAAGAAGAAGAACTCCCGACTATGGTCAATTCCGAAGACAGTGCCTTTCTCAGACTTGTGACACTTATACAATTATGGTTCTTAGTACTAGAATTGTCCATGGGATCATCCACGAAAGGGGTATTTTAGTTCAAGTAACTGGCCCCATTTTAGTTTAAGTATCTGGCACCATTGTCTGGTTAGGCGAGCTTCCATCAACAGTGATGTAAGATGTGTTTCATGAAAGAAGAAACCAGCAACCGTATTGTACTTCACTGCTCTTTTGTTTAGGCGTTCCGTGGTGTTGTTGCTTGCAGAATGGGGTTTTACTGAATTTATTTGCTTTTTTTTTCTTTAGATGTTCAATCAGTAATAATGAGTGCACTGTATGATTGATGGTTTCTCGCAGGTAAGTTTGATGATATCCCCAGATAGATAGTATCTCCACATGGGGCTCAGTTAAGAAACATGTTCTTCATGAACAAGAATAGCAGTGTAATGGATGCGCCTGTGGTTAAATCTTATTAAGAACATTGTTCTACAGTTGCATAGTTCTTCTGCATTGGTGTAAGTTAATATCAATGTAGGAAAATAAGGAAAAAAAATGAACGATGACTTGCCTATTGCATGATAATCAAGATCCAGTAAATTATAGATAAGTGAAATGTCAGCGGTCTCAGTCTGACAGTTTATAGGAGAAAACACGAGTTAAGAGAGCGGGAAATAATACCCCACCGACACACATTTTCAATTCAAATAGAAGAATGTGTTGTGAGGTCACCCCTATCGAAGTGATATGGTTGGGTCTGAATTTTTTTCCCCCACGTTATTCCTTCCCCCTAAATCACGAACCATTTTTTGGGGACCGTGGTATTTTTGAGGGGACCATGGTTTGATTATGCCACCTTCCCTCTAGTTATAAGGGATGTCCTAATGCGTTGAAATTACTAATTTGCCCTTAACCTAATTTAATTTAAAACCAACCTAATAACCACCTCTCTCTATATATATAACCACCACCTCCTCCCACCATCACCGCCCATCACCGCCGATTACTACCACCACCACCTCCGACCATCACCACCGCCCACCACCGCCGATTACCACCACCACCTCATCCCACCACCACCGCCGATAACCACCACCACCACCACCTACCACCACCACCTCATCCCACCACCACTGCCGTTTACCACCACCACCACCTTTGATTATCACCACCACCAACCACCGATTACCACCATCACCACCAACCACCACCACCTCTCTATATATATAACTTAATTTAAATCTTTAGCAAAGATATTCTCACAAACCCATTACTTGTCGTTTGTTTTTGGTTGAAAAAAATGAGAAGTAATCATCAAAATGAGTTGAAAATGGAAGTTGTGGAGAGGTTTAATGGAGGTTCTGATCTTGAGGATTCGGTTACTTGTTCATCTCACAAGGCAACCGAACTACACATTCGAGATGAGTTCGGTTACTTGTTCATCCTCACAAAGCAACCGAACTACACCTTGGATGAGTTTGGTTCTATATGCTTTATAACTATGTTACCAACGACGAGTTCGGTTGTTTTATAAATGTATAAAACTGCCATGTAACCGAACTCTAGGGTTAAAAACATAAGAAAAAAAGTTGTCATGTAACCGAACCTTACTGTTTTTCCCATTATTTTTATTTCTCTTATAACCGAACTCTATCAACTTTGTTCGGTTATTTTGCAAAAAATTTTAAAACTGCCATGTAACCGAACTCTACGGTTAAAAACATAAGAAATTTTTGTTTGTTAAGTTCGGTTGGTTGTGCAATTAATCTCAAGTTTGCGAAACAAATCGAACTTATTAAACTTAGTTCGGTTAGTTCGCAAAAGCATGTAGTTTGCGAACCAACCGAACCTTATACACTTGGTTAAAATTTATTTGTACATAAAGTTCGGTTAGTTGCGAACCAACCGAACATAACTAAAGCCGCATGTCGAGCTTCCATTAATATGGAGTTCGGTAAATTGCGTGTTTGGATCAAGCAACACTTTCCCATTTAGAACTACACCTTGAGATGAGTTCGGTTACTTGTTCATCCTCACAAAGCAACTAGAACTACACCTTGAGATGAGTTCGGTTACTTGTTCTTCATATAAAGTAACCGAACTGTTCAAATTTTACATTTTTGGGGAAGTTTTTACCAATTCAACATACATTATCTAAGTTTGGAGCATACTTGTTCACCCAAATACTCTACCTCAGATTGTGGTTGATAAAATCCATCATTTGAATACTCAAAGGGGGTGAATTGGAAAAAAAAATTATTTTTCATGTTTTTCTCCTTCATCTTCTCTAACTCTACTCTCACAATAATTCTACTCAACTAATAATAAACCCATCTTTTAATTTAATCTCACTAATTGTTTTTAACTAAATCATTTCACTAATCATAACCTAAAATTAATAAAGAGGGTAGATTAGGTATTAAATAAATAACTAGATATGGGGTGACCTAGAATTACTTCTAATGTCTTTACCCAAAATAAAACCATGGTCCCCTCAAAAAAAGGCTGGTCCCCAAAAAACGGTTCTAAATCACGATTCATCGGACTTTAACTTGGACTTATTTTTTACCCCTAAAGGGTATTTGTACAAGGCCCACCAGTACTGGGGGTAAATTTACACAAAATTGGTTAAAAAGACCAAAATCAATAATTTCTGGGTGAAAAGGATTTCTAGATTTTGATACTGTTTAAATGAACAAAAATATAAAAATAGCCAGGATGTAACCAGTTTCATCTTATCCATTTTCAAATACTTTTTCTTATTTTTAATTTACATCAGGATGCATCCAGTTTCATCTCGCTATTTTTTAAGTTTAAGCCAGGATGAATCCAGTTTCATCCTTGCTACTTTTTTTTTGTCCATTTCACCCACACTAATTTTTACTCGTCCATTTGAACCATATTTTAAAAAAAATTGGACAAATGACTCATTTTCCGGTAAATTTAGGGGTGAGCATTTGGCCCGTAATCCGCGGATTTAACCGGGACCAACCGTTCTTTTGCGGATGGATGCTCGGATTGTTCGTTAATGGCTTGGATGCAACCATAAAAATCCGTTGGACATCCATATCCGTTAAATTAACCTTGCATTTTTAGGGGCGACCCCAACAGAATTAGGGGCGACACAAAAAGACAAAAAAAAAGGTCACCCAAACGTAAATCTAAGCTACCCCTTATTTGCGATTTTTCGAAATGGCAACTATGCCCTTACATAATCGGTAGCCAAAACCACAATCGGTAGGTTACAAACAATCGTTAGTTTAAAATGAATCATTAGCTACCGATTAATGTATGGATATTTTGGCTAATGTTCCCTTTTATAATCGGTAGTTAATTGGACCTGTAAAACTACCGATTGTAAGTAGCCCCAGATTCAACCTTGACCAAATTCCATAGAACAATAACCACTTGGTTTGTGTTTTGGATGCAGCAATAATCGGAAGAAAATTACGTTCCACAACCTTACGATTATAGGTTGCCCCAAAAAAAGATTTTTCATAAATCCTTCATCTGATGAATTTTGGAATATGCTATATTCTGGAGATAATCCAACTTCAATACCTACCGATTATACGTAGCAAACCATAGGTTATGAGGGTGCAGAGCCAAGCATGACCACTTGGCTCAGGGTGCAGAGCCAACCATAACCACTTGGTTTGTGTTTTGGATGCACCCATAATCGGAGGAATAATAGGTTACAAAACCTTACGATTATAGGTTACAGAACACAAGTGATTTTCTAGTGTTATAATCGGAAGCCTAGGAATAATCATAGTTCCGATTATAGTGTTGTTTGGATACAGGAAACAAAGTTTTCTTCACATAGAATAATCGAAAAAACAATATAAACTACCTCTGCCGATGATAATAATCGGAAGTTTAATAAGTTAACTTGGTTACCGAATATGGTGTTGTTTGGTTACAGAACAAAAAGTATTTCTTCACAAAGCATAATCGGTAGATACATAATATAAAAACCTCCCGATTCTGACCAAAAATTTTCAAATTTCCCAGAATCGGAAGCTTCGTATATAAACTAACCTTCCGATTGTATGTATAAAATTCAACAGTTTCATATCTGTGCATGTTATTCGCTTGCGAGTCATCGTTAAATGCATAAAGATAGCAATAAAACCATTCAGAATCCATAAAACGAACCATTCACAAACCATAAACATAACGTACCAAACTTATAATCCGACACATTGTAGTTGCAGGAAATCCTACACTACACCCCTCACTAGAATTTACACAATTAAGTCATTTTAAGATGAATGATTATGATTTCTATTGATTGAATACTTGAATCTTTACAATATGAGATAGAAATGAGTTAAAGAATAACAATCACTCTTAAAACTTTCTCTCTCCTAAAGACTTGCTTAACAATTCAAAAGAACTCTCTCCTACAACAGACTGACTCGACCCTTTATATAGGGTAGTACACAGTGGATGACAGCTAAGCTGTCCTTTATTTTCGGGAATGGCTTGCGAGATATCGCGAGTGTACAAATATACAATCTCGCGACATCTCTAAATTTCGCTGAGTCTTCATATCTTCCTCGTGTTCTGGCTGTCGTCATTCATTGCGTCATTTATTTTACTTCCCTGCGACTCCCTCGTAATGTCGTTATTTATTAATCTCGCGAAGTATTGATGTCGCGATATTCTGATCCTACATCTTGCCTCTTCTCATGTCTTCTCTGCGAAGGAGAGAATGTCATGAGAATAAATATTTTGAAATATCGCAATCGTTGATTTTCCATCAATTTTCTGTCGACAAGATTCCGTAAATTCAGGAATGACTGTTTACACGTATCTAAAATTTCTCTTTTTACCGGCACATTTAATGTTATCCGGTTACTCTTTTCTCGTCTATTTAAAGGAGGATTCCTTGTGATAACATTTCTTTTCTTTTACTTCGTCTTCTTCATCGTCTGCAACTTTTCTCTGTGCTTTTCTTCATCGTCTTCTTCATCGTCTTCCTGCTATTATTTTTCTGCTACTGTTTCTATGGCATCAAGGTTTGTTAATTTTGCTGAATTTGATCATTTTATGATTGATCTCTCTTATTGAAGTTGTTTTATCTTGATACTGTTCTTCTTTTAACGATTCTTCTGCCATTTTTGTTTTAGCAAAAACAAATCTAGCACCAAGTTCACCATTGTGAATCCTAATGCCTCCCTAGGCTCGCAATCGAAACCCATTGCTCCTAAAAGAAAGCCTGCGAGTAACAAGGTATTTAAGAAACATTTATTCTCTTAATAACAATATTGTTGCCTCTGTTTCTTATTTAGCTTGTGATTCGCAGGATGACCAAAATGCTGATAAGTCCCCCAAGAAGCCTCGCCATTCTAAACCCGTTGCGCCTTCTGTCACTTTTCCTACATTCAAACTTACAACTCCTACTGCGATATCCTCGCAAGAAATCTCTACTACTTCTCCCAAAGATAACATTTCTATGCCTGAACTTCTCATAGATCAACTCCCTCATAACAGTCCCATTGTGAATGAGCCCATTTCTTCTTCCATTGTTAATGCCTCTACCATTCCTCCAATAATTAACCCTCCCGAGATTTCTTCTTCTCGTGATGTTCCTTTAACAAAAGATGATTCATCTCTTCTTTCTTCTATCAATGTTACTTCCTTCTCTGAGCAAATCCCTCTTACTAAGGAAAATTTAGAAGGAATAGATGTGGCTTTCAAAGTCCTATCAGATATTGTGAACGATGCTAAGAAGACTTCTGTCGATCCTATCAAGTCTGATATTTGCGAGATTTTGAGCAAACACCTTGGTCCTGACAGAGTTTCGCAAACATCCTTGGAGCAAGAAATTACCACTTTGAAGAATGATCTCCAAGCTATGACTGCAAAATGTAATACTCTCCATCTTGAAAATCAAAAACTTCAAAATGTTTCACTGGATCGCGATAACCTTCGCAAGAAGAATGAAGAACTGAAAGGTATACTCTTGCCTCTGTACTTTTTTTTTTTTTTTTTAAAAAAAAAAAAAAAAACTCAAGTCCTTGTTCGCCCTTCAAGCTTTAAACCAGAAACGAAAAATGGAGATATATCAGTTGGAATCTACTGCTGAAGAAGTTCGAGTTGATAGAGATGCTTGGATGGAGCAATATAACCAATTAGATAATCTTCATACATATTCTGTTGATCATATAAATAATCTTTCTAAAGAAAATGTTGATTTAGCTCAGAAACAAGACTCATTAAGTAATGACTTATCTCGCCTCTCTTATTCTTTGACCAAAGCTAATTTGGAGTTGGAAACTTTATCAGATGAGAATGGAACTCTTTCTCAAGAGAAGCGAACTCTATTAAACAAGGTGGCGATTTACTCGCAAAAATATGATGTTTGTCAAAAATTATGTAAAGAGCAAGAAAAATCTCTTTGTTCGCTGAGAAACCAACTTGAAGAAGTTACTGCCGAGAAGGATAAACTGATTCAGGGTAGAATAACCTTAAGTGTAAAAGCAAACCAATTCAAGGATCAATGTTCCAAATTAGAAAAGTCCAACTCTTCCCTTACAAAAGAAAATGCTTTACTGATTTCCAATGAAAAAAGTTGGCGATCACGTCTGAAAGGTTTAATTGGAGATAATTTTGGCAATGCCATGGATCATTTGGAGAATAGTTGTTCAGCTCTAATCCAACATCTTACCTCGCAGAAGGAAGGTAGTCATAGAAGTTGACTGCCTCATCTATTCTTTCTTTATCAAGCCTTCATATTTTTTGTTTATATAATTCTTTTATTTTTTGTTTTGCAGATTCTGAGAAAAAACTTCACTCCTCCATTACTGCTTTGAAATCTGATTATTCAAGAATTTGCAAAGAGAATGGAATACTCACTGCCTCTCTTGCCCATTCTCGCGATAGGGCAGAAAGAAAATTCGACTATATGCGTGACTGTAAAGATATAGAGAGTAAAAATCAGCAGAAAGCACTTCTTCGCCAATTTCATCTTAGAGCCGAAGTTGTTGTGAATAATATTTTACTATCTAAATCTCTTGATCCTGTGTCTGTTGAACCTCTGGAAGTAAGTGATGACGAAGTTCTTGATTCTCCTGATAGCGATCTTGATTATATTAGTGGCGAAGAACTCGAAAATGAAGAAACCATCTCTCCTAATAAAACTGTCAATAATGATGCCGCGAATAAAACTGTTAATGAAGAAGGATCTGCTGGAGATATATTAGCTAGCGAAAACATAGATGAAGTCGCTGAAGAAAACCCAACATCTCCTTCTAGTGAAAAAGCTACTATTTGAGAAATGATTTTCTCTTGTAATCTTTGTTCTCATACTTTTGCTCCTTTATGTACTTCAATCATCTTTTTTGACGTATGTACTCGTTTGCGTTATTCTTCTTTCTTTCAACAAATATAATTTTTGGTATTTAATGATTGTTATTCCATTATCTTCATTTATCTTTGAAATTATTGTTGCGACAAGATCGCAGGATGTCTTTACATTTTCATGTATTGACCCATTGATCTTGCCTTATCATTGTTTTTGTGTGGTCTTATTTTGCCTTCCTAGTTAAAGTTCTTATTTTGCCACCCCTCATTTTGCATCAATACGACGGGTTTAAATATTCTTGCGAACGTAAAATCCCATGGCATTGACGTCTTGCGACAAGATCGCAGGACGTCTTTACACTTTCATGTAATGACCCATTAATCTTGTCTTATCATTTCTTTAGTATTTTTGCCTCTGCAGGATATTTTATTTGCGACAATATGACAGGCCTAAATGCTCTTGCGAATATAAAGCCCCGTGACATTGCCGTCTTGTGACACTTATCAGCTCCCTAATGGAGGGTGCCGCCCTTATCATCTCCCTGGTTGCCCCTTCAAGGAGGCGTACATCGGTCATACAAGACTAGCTCCTCCCATCCGGTCTTAACAACAACCAGTTGTTTTCGCAGCCTCTTATCCCTTATACCTATAGGGTTTATGGTTACGAGACTGCACCCTAAGTGGAGTTTTCTTTGGGCCGAGTGCAACATATGCCAAGACTTTCCAAGAATGGCCGAGACACTTCAAATGCCCCAGGCACTCTTGGCTCAACCGTGTACCCCGGCGCCTTGAGCATACACTGACTCCTTGGAAGAGACCCTCGGACGTCCAACCAGGGTATAACCTTATATATATAGTTGGAAATCCAAGGTATCTCTCCCGGATAGGCTTTCATGGACCCCAAATCTCCATGACTCAGGTTCCAGGAGCGGTGTAACCTTTTCACTGAGCCATGTCAAGAGATACCCCCTTATATGACGCACTTTAGGTCTTACATTTGCCTCTTGCGAAATATCATTCGCGAACTAGGGTGTACGCCATAAAGGTTTGTCCCATTCACTCACTCATTCATTTTTGTCAATTCGTTCAATCATTCATTTTTGGTAAATATTTGTCAATTCATTTGCGAGATATTCGCACATTCTTTCTTGATTTCGCAATCTCTTTGTCGCGGGAACATTTCATATCATTTCATTCATTTAACACTTCAGAATTTATTCTTTCTTTTCCATCTTCTATGGGTAATATTTCTTGAGATATAATCTATTCCATGGTCTACCCAATCTCTGGCCCACATCTTTGCCTTCGGATCCATTAATCTATATGCCCCTGTTCCAACTATCTCCTTAATGATATAAGGTCCATCCCACTTTTTCGCTAACTTGCCACCACTTTCTCGCTGATATATTGGTGTTTCTCGCAACACCATGTCACCTGGTTGAAACTCGCGTGTTTTGACGCGTTTGTTATATTCTCTGGCCAATCTTCGCTGATAATTCTCCATATGCTGTAATGCTCTTTCTCTATTTTCTTCTAACTCATCTAATTTCACTAAAATGTTACCCGCACTAAGATTTTTCTCCCAAGCTTCTCTTTTTGTTGTTGGAATAATAACCTCTGTCGGAAGTACAGCTTCAACACCATAGATTAGACAAAACGGTGACATCCTCGTAGCTTCTCGCCTTGTTGTATTATAAGCCCATACCGCATTATGCACTTGCTCACACCATGCCTTATTATGCCCTTCTAGTTTTTTCTTCAATATATCAGCGATTGTTTTATTTGTTGCTTCTGCCTGTCCATTGGCTTGCGGGTATAAAGGAGTTGATTTTCCACATTTTATTTGAAATGCATTAAGCAATAATTCTATATTTTGTCCCTCAAACTGTTTCCCATTGTCAGATACCAACTACGCTGGAATTCCAAATCTGCATATTATATTTTCGAATATGAAAGTAAAAATATCTTTGTCGCGAATGTGTTGTACCGCTTTTACTTCTGCCCACTTTGTGAAATAATCTGTTGCGACAATCAAATATCTCCTTTGCCCCGCACCTGGTAGAAATGGTCCTACAATGTCTAATCCCCACTTTCCAAAAGGCCATACACTTGTTGAAGAATTTAACGGTGCACCTGGTGCATGTATTTTCTTTCCATGCCTTTGACAATCTTCGCAACGTCTTAATATTTGCCTCGCATCTTCATGCATATATGGCCAATAATAGCCTTGCATTTTCGCCTTATGTGCTAAAGATCTTCCGCCACTATGATTGCCAGCATCCCTATTTGTGTAGCATTTTTAACACTGCTTCTCCTTCCTTTTGTGTTAAACATCTGAGCGAGGGTCCATTAAAGGATCTTCGGTACAACACTCCGTCTCTTAATTCATAATTTGTTGCACGGCTTTTTAATTTATGCATTTCTAACCTATTTCTTGGTGTTTCTCCTTTCATTAGATAAGCATGAAGTTCTGTCCTCCAATCCTCGCAATGGGATCTTTGTGCTTCCTCTTCTATGAGCATTACTTCTCCTTCTTCCTCTTCCTCTTTGTTGATTGATGGTGATTGAAGTGTCTGTATTTTTATACATCTCGCAGATGGATCTGTCATCATACTAGATATAAAAGCAAAAGCATCTCATGAGTCTATTGTCTTTTCTTGATATGTGTCTCCATTTTATTTTTGGTATCTTCGCTGACAATTCGTCAACCAGCTTTTTGTATTTTTTCAAGGATGCTTCATTTGTAGTATACTCTTCTTTTATCTGGCGAATAGCTAACTGAGAATCACTGGTAATTCTTACATTCTCCAATTTCATTTCTATTGCAAATTGCAAAGCATGTATTATAGCTTCATACTCTATTTCATTGTTAGTAGATGTAAACTCCAATCTGAATGAAAAAGCCATTTTATTGCCTTCTGGCGAAATTATAATGATCCCAATTCCATTACCTTCTCCATTTGATGATCCATCTACCAATATTTCCCATCTATTTGGCTCTGTTAATAAATCCCTTGGATTTCCATGTTCTTCTTCTATATCCATCATCTCTTCCACTGCCTCATCTTCTTCCAATGGAAATTCTGCTAAAAAATCCGCTACGACTTGCGATTTTGGTGAGGATAACACTTCATATTTGAGTTTACAATGACTTACTTGAGCATTCCACCTTTCAACCCTTCCTGATCTTTTTGAATTTTTCATCACTGACTCAATTGGTACTTTTGTCATTACCTTTACTGTGTGCGCTTCAAAATAGATGCGAAGTTTAAACGTTGCGTAAACTAATGCCAAAATTAGTTTTTCAATTTTTGAATAATTTTTCTCTGCAGCATTGAATGTTTTGCTGATGTAATAGATTGGTTTTTCCACCCCTGCGTCCATTCGCAATAACACCGCGCTTAATGCATGCGAGATTGTCGCGAGGTAAATTAGTAATTCCTCCACGTCTTCTGCTTTTTGTAATATTGATATATCCATTAGATGTTCTTTTATTCCTTGCAATGCCTTTTCACACTCATCCGTCCACCTAAATTTCGTTCCCTTTTTAAGTATGTTGAAAAAATGTTTGCACTTATCAGATGATCTGGAGATGAATCTTCCTAGCGAAGCTAATAATCCATTTAACTTTTGCACATCTTTCACTGTTGCTGGTGTTGGCATGTCTCGAATTGCTTGTACCTTCTCCGGATCAACTTGTATTCCTTCTTTTGATACAATGTATCCTAAAATTTTTCCAGATTCCACTCCAAAAGTACATTTTTCTGGATTTACTTTGATGTTGAAATGTCTCATTTGTTCGAAAATTTCCTTCAAATCTCGCACATGATCTTTTGCCTTTTTGTTTTTTATTAACATGTCATCCACGTATACCTCTAGTGTTTTATGTATCCATTGTTCGAACACTTTCTCCACCATCCTTTGATACGTCGCACCGGCATTTCGCAATCCGAATGGCATTTTTGTGTAACAGTATAATCCTCTTGGGGCGAAAAAGGCAATATGTTCTTGGTCTTCTTCGACGAGAGAGATTTGATTGTATCCCTTATATCCATCCAGGGAAGATATCCTTTCATTTCCTGCTGCTGATTCAACCATCTGCGGAATATCTGGTAAGGGAAAACTATCTTTTGGACAAGCTTTGTTTAAATCGGTGAAATCTATGCAAATTCTTATTCCTTTTTTCTTCTTCGGAACTACGACCATATTCGCTATCCATTCGGGGTATTTTGCTTGCCTAATAATGCCAAAGCATCAAGCATCTTCGCAACTCTTCTTCTATTTGAGGATGATATCTTTGTCGCGATCTTTCTAATTCTTTGTTTGAATGGTCTAGCATTTTTATCAATCTCTAATTTATGACACGCTACAGATGGATCTATTCCGGGCATCTCATCCATATCCCATGCGAAGATATCTTTATAATCTCGCAACAAATCAACGGTCTTTCTTTCTTCATCTGCTTCCATTTTAGTTCCAATTTTTAACATCTTGGGTTCTTCTTCAGTTCCAATATTCACTTCCTTTGTTGGTTCTGCCGCAACGTAGCTAGCCTTCGTTTCTCCCATGGGCGTTGGCCCTCTTATTTCCTTTGCGAGATCACTCTCTTCACCACATATTCCTTTTCCTTCTTCCGCTCTTATCATATATGTTCTAAATTCTTCTTCCTTTTTCTTTGCTTTTGCCATCTTCTTGCGATCTTTTCGCCTCTTCACCTGTTCTTCGTAATGTTTTACTTCGATTTGATGATACATTCTTCCTTTATCGATATCTCCTCTAATTTCGCCAATTCCACTCGGCATGGGAAATCTGATACATTGATGAAATGTTGATGCTACAGCTTTTATTGCGTGTATCCATGGCCTTCCCAACAGTATGTTATACGGTGATTCCATATCTACCACACATAACGTCACATTTGTTTCAATTTCTCCCAACAAAATTCGTATCTTTATTTCTCCTTTAGGTTTTGTTATTGATTTGCCGAAACCATAGATATGACATGTTGCCGAAGTCATTTCTTCATCTTTGTACCCCAATTTTTTATATGCATGATAAAACATTATATTCACCGAACTCCCTGTATCCACTAAAGTTCTATTTATTGCCCATTCTTCCATTGTTTTTGTTAATTTTCCTTCTTCTTTGCTGGCACTTATCGTAATCACTAGTGGAGATGTGTGATTTAAATTCTCTCCTGACATCTATGTTGCTGTGAATATAATTCTCTGTTTTTCCCACTCTTTCAAGGGTGACACCTTCTCTGCTGTTATAATTTTCTTTCCTTCAAAATCTCTTTTATGTATTCTTCCTTTGATACTTTCATGAAATTTATTAACCATTGATTTTGAAATCATATTACATTCCAATTCTTCATTACCCTCTCTGATTCTAATTTTCTTCAATTTATCCATCATACTCTTGATTTTTACCACTTTAATGACAATATCCAATCTCTTATCTTCAATCTCTCCCTGTTTCTAGCGCCAATATGTAGTTGCAGGAAATCCTACACTACACCCCTCACTAGAATTTACACAATTAAGTCATTTTAAGATGAATGATTATGATTTCTATTGATTGAATACTTGAATCTTTACAATATGAGATAGAAATGAGTTAAAGAATAACAATCACTCTTAAAACTTTCTCTCTCCTAAAGACTTGCTTAACAATTCAAAAGAACTCTCTCCTACAACAGACTGACTCGACCCTTTATATAGGGTAGTACACAGTGGATGACAGCTAAGCTGTCCTTTATTTTCGGGAATGGCTTGCGAGATATCGCGAGTGTACAAATATTCAATCTCGCGACATCTCTAAATTTCGCTGAGTCTTCATATCTTCCTCGTGTTCTGGCTGTCGTCATTCATTGCGTCATTTATTTTACTTCCCTGCGACTCCCTCGTAATGTCGTTATTTATTAATCTCGCGAAGTATTGATGTCGCGATATTCTGATCCTACAGACACAAACTTTGAAAACGACATAATCCGACATAAACAAAGTTATCCATAAAGTTAACAAAACATCAAGAGTTTAGTTGCTCCTCTTTGCCTTGACTTTGCGACCTTTACGACCTCCACGACTTGGGCCCGAACCATCATTGGTTTCATCATTTGAGCCTTCAACTTGAGTGCTCGATGACGCCCGAGTTCTTTTGTTCACCTTCGTTGTAGGTTTCTTGCCTTTTTCCCCGAACTGAGATGCATACTCCTCATTATCAATGTTATCAATTAACTCTTGGTGCTTTTGTATCTTATCAATTGGCACAGGCTCTCCGGACTTTATGCAATTAGTGCACCATTTGGACAAACCTCTTAACCTGTTCATCTATTTTAAAACATAGCATACCATCAAACGGTTACTAGTCTGATTTTGACCCATAAAATTAAACTAAATTAAGAAACCAATACGTACCAATCTATCAAAACCCGGAGGTTTCTCTTTGAGGATACTCTTATACGGTGCGGGCTTTGCTTTAAGATCACGGATTACACGAAAATGAGAAACATTCCGGTACCAATCCATATAGTTGGGAGCATTTTCAAAACCTTGGTTGGCTTGCCTTCCACCGTTGATCAAGTAATCCATCCTTCTATCCCAATGGTATTTACAGGATGGTTTACCCTTGTAAAACACCGTGATAGAATCTTTATCAGACTTGCATTCTTCCAGATCCAAAATGAAATTCCCATGGATTTGCCCCTTTGGTATACCTTGTACATAATTGTTTTGTCGCATCACCCTTAAGGCATTGTACATCACATATCATGTGGGGTGCCACAATGGTCCAAAATAAAGGGCCAAATCGGACCGACCTGCGATATGTCCATTAGCCCGGTCTTCCTTGTATGGATTAAAGCATACCTCTTGGGCTTTCAGTGAGTCCAAATCTCCCTCAAACGAATCAGCTGCTGCTCCTTTGTCCTAGAATGGTTGTCATCGAAGACGTACTTTTTTCCTCTAGGGTGACATGGCGCCCACGCCGGGTTTTCAATGGCCAATCCCAAGATAGGGAAGTGGTCGTAGATCCATGTCTATATTGTCATTTTTGCAAGTATTAGGAAATTGATTCTTTAATGGTAGAAAAATAAAAAAACAACCAAGTATGTAGAGTTCATTAAAATACATGTAGTAGACTCACGTTCCCGTCCACTTGGCTAATTCCAAGCCTCGACGCCTTTCTCAACTCTTCCATCAACCACGCATGGCATGCCGTGCCCAAAGAGTACTCATGCACTTTATCGAGAGGATCCAGAAGTTGTAAAATGTTGGCGTCGACCCGATTGCCACTAGTATTGGGGAAAATGACACATCCCAATACACATAGGAGATATGTGGTGGCCGCGTGGTTCACTTGCTCATCAGTTAAAGTTCCCTTCTCTTCTTTTTCCTTGGTTCCCCTGAACATATCCATCAGAGTACTCATGTTGAATTGTCTAGTTTTATACCTCATGCATTTATTGAACTTAGTTAGAGCATAAAGTTTGTTCCATTCCAACTGCTTTGAGTACTCAGCCCTGACACCTTTGCCATGGTCAGGGAGTCTAAGAATCTTCACAACATCATCTGGGTAATCGTCATCTCCCCAAACGGCATATGGAAGGTGTCGGTCTCAGGATAAAGTCTCTCTACAAACGCCGATATAGCCACCCGGTCATGTTGCAACATAGAGTTGTCAGCAGCATCAGCCAACCCCGAATTTGCAATAATTATCTTGAACCTTTCACATTCACCGGATAAAGGCCATTCCAGCATTTTAGGTGGTGCGGCGGTGGGTTTGAGTAAATGAACCGCATCGGAATGATACTATTATACACATGACAAGTTAAAAAAAATAGAATTACCAAAACTTATAACCCTTAAAACTATTATGCACCAAAAGAAAATACGTAAATAAAATGGATACGATTATTACCTCGGTTTCATATATTTCTCTTGCCCAGGAGTCTTTGTATCCAAATAACAATTCTCCTCCATCCTCCGGCATCCCAAGGATTACACCTTCTGGAATACCCTTCACCTTTAGTTCTTTTGGGACAAGGTGTTTCGCTTTCTTTCGAGGAGGATTTTTCTTTTCGGCTTCTCCTTCTTCTTACACACTACTGGGTTGTCCTTCCTCGTTAACTCTATCTTCTGGTGTTTCTGGTTGAATAGTAGGTTGAATTTCAGCTTGTGATTGTGGAGCACTTGGTTGTACACCTTCTTGAACTGGCTCTGATTGTGGGGCAGTTGGTTGAACACCTTCTTGACTGGCTTGTTGAGTTCCACCTTGAGCACTTGAAGTGGATTTAGCAGCCCTAGCTCTCCTTGCACTAGCTGTCAAGTTCTTATGCCTTTCCATCCTTGCACTATCCGAGACAATTGCGTCTTCGGGTTTTTTACCTCGCCTATCCCTAAACAGCAAAACAAGGTACAATAGGTTCATAATCGGAAGTTTGAGTTCCACGTAAGCGGACGAATATAATTAATCGGAAGACATATTTCAATATAAACTTACGAATACACATAATCGTAATGCATAAGATCGTATATCCTACCGAATACATAAAAATCGGAAGCCATACAAAACTACTTCCTACCGAATATGCTTCACTTTGTGTCCAGGAGATACAAAAGCCTAGTATATTCGGAAGGAAAAACACGTTTAACTTCCGAATTTAGGGTTCAGTAATGAAAAACGAAGGCAATCGGTAGGAAACCTAAATTTTTAGCACCCGAATATGACCAATGTTCTTGTGTAGTGAAGAATTCGACCATAATCGGAAGTTTAAAAGAATAACTAAACTGCCGAATATGGTTAATTACCTAAAACCCTAAAAAAAAAATAGTGTTTTCGTCGAATTATAGCAATAAAAACCAAAAAAATGGTAGAATCTTACCTAATTGGGGCCATTTGAAGTTGCTTGAGAGTTTGGCTATCAGAATCATCTACATGAGGGACTTCTTCTTCTTCACCTTCTTCGCGTTATTCGTGTTCTTCGGTGAGAACCTCTTTATTACGGGCATGCACTCCAATTTTTGGATCAACACCACGAACAACATTTTTGGTTCGAGCTTTTTGACGTTCCTTATCTTTCATCTTCTTAGAGAATATTCAACGATTATTCGATTCAACGATTAACGATAACGATGTATTGAAGCGGAGTTAACGAGGGGGGCAGTTTTCCCTGCTGCATTCGGAGGGCAAGAGAAGAGAAGAGAGTTGAAGTTGAAAAGAAACGAAATGAAATGAATTTAGGTTGACATCGGTTTTATCTGTCAAACTAAATAATCAGAAGTTTAACTGGTTACATTACCTTCCAATTATAGGTTGCCCCAAAATGAGTTTTTTCTAAAATCCATTTATTCCAAAATTTTGAAATCTTCCATAATCAGTAGGATATTTGGCTACCGATTATAAGTAGCCCCACATCGAACCTTTGCCAAATTTCCACAGGTTTTAGGGTGCAGAGCCAACCCTAACCATTTGGTTCGTGTTTTCGACGTAGCCATAATCGGAAGTTTAACTGGTTACATTACCTTCCGATTATAGGTTGCCCCAAAATGAGTTTTTTCTAAAATCCATTTTTTCCAAAATTTTGAAATCTTCCATAATCGGTAGGATATTTGGCTATCGATTATAAGTAGACCCATATCGAACCTTTGCCAAATTTCCACAGGTTTTAGGGTGCAGAGCCAAACCTAACCATTTGGTTCGTGTTTTCGACGTAGCCATAATCAGAAGTTTAACTGGTTACATTACCTTCCGATTATAGGTTGCCCCCAAAATGAGTTTTTTCTAAAATTCATTTTTTCCAAAATTTTGAAATCTTCCATAATCGGTAGGATATTTGGCTACCGATTATAAGTATCCCCACATCGAACCTTTGCCAAATTCCACAGGTTTTAGGGTGCAGAGCCAACCCTAACCATTTGGTTCGTGTTTGAGATGTACCAATAATCGGAGGTTTAATAGGTAACATTACCTTCTGATTAATATAATCGGAGGCTTTCACTTGTAATCGGTAGGAAAGGGTCTATATATTAGTGTTTGGAATTTTTGTTTGAGTCATTGTCCCAATGACTCCCAATTGAGTAAGAGAAGAAGAAGGAAAAAAAAAAGTGGGTATATGTTGCCAACTTCCATAAACATGGATGGGTACGAAGAAGGACGTGAAGTTGTTGAATTTCAAGGTTCCCTACCGTTTAGAGATGACGATTTGGGGTATATGTTGAATGATCCACACATTGATGGAGATGAAACCCTAGACGGCGCTTTCATGGAAGAATATGGAGAATCACTCGAAATCGAAGGTAACGATGCGTCAAACACACAGGTATGTTGTTAACAAACTCTAATAACAATGTTATGTGTGTTTGTGGGTGATTTTGAACGTGAAAATTCGATTACTGCATGTATTGAATGCCATTAACGACATTTAATCGGTAGCTAATTGAGTAACATATCTACCGAATATCAAAAATCAGAAATTATTTTATTTATTAAACTACCGAATACATAAAAAATCCCTAAATTGGAAGCTTCAATTTGTCACAATCGGAAGTTTTATACATAAACTAACTTCCGATTGTAAAAAGTAGCCCCAAATACGAATTTCTCCAAAAATGAAATATTTGTGATTCTTGGTATTTAATAATCGTGTGTTTATAAAATAACTTATCCTCCGATTATTGCAGTTTTTATACACAGAACAATTGTACATTTGTCTATTTCGTTAATCGGTAGCATATCGCAGTATAAGACTACTGATTGTTTTTAATCGGTAGTCTAAATAGTATTTGATTACCGATTGTTTTACAATCGGTTATTTATTCTCTAAACTTCCTTCCGATTACTAATGCATAACTTGATGTTATGGGAAGTAGGATGTTGTAGCTGTTGACGACGATTATTATTTGAGGCCTGATACTTCCCTACACTATGCAAACGATTTGGTATGTTTATGAATTATCTTTTATTTTTCCAATCATTTATGTTAGATGGTTATGCTTATTTTGTTTGTTTTGTTATATGCGCATTTATATATTTGGAAGTAAGAAGGAGGCCAAGGAATGGCTTATGAACAAGGCAAAAGAGAAGATGTGCGTGGTAGTTCAGAACCGTTGCGTTAAGAAGATTCGGTTTGAAATGATATGTGAGCGAGGTGGGGTGAAGAAGAGTCACGAGGGAAATAATAGTAAGTATGTAAGGAAGACGGAGAGAAAGAAATACCGAACTCATACAAAGAAAATTGGATGCCCATTAAGATTGTCTTCTATAAGCCGAATGTTAGGGAAAGTAAAGAGTGGAAAATGTCTAAAGTTGTTAATGGGCACAACCATGATGATCCAGATACTCTTATTGGACATGTAATGGTTGCAAAGTTAAAACCACATGAAATGGAGACGGTGAGGTCTATGCGGATCCAAAAGGCGAGTGCAATCTTAAGTAAAATTAAGGCGGACGACCCCGACAACTTGTCTTCTTTGTCTACAATTAAGTTGGCCCTAGCTACGATCAAAAGGACGGAATGGGATGGTAGAACGGTCATGCAACAATCGCAGTGGTTAGCTGAGTTGCACGACTACACGTTGAGAACGGAAGAAAAGGATGGTAAAGTGGTACGTATTTTCTTGGCACATCCTGAAATGATAAAATTGGCTCAGTGTTTTCATCAAATTTTGTTGATAGATGCCACTTACAAGACAAACAAATATAACATGCCGTTGTTGAACATTGCTTGTCACACTTCGGACAAAAACACGTTTACGATTGCTTGGGGTTTAATGGATAATGAGAACAACGTGGGTTTCATTTGGATGTTGGAGACGTTGAGGTCCATTTATAATGGCGATGATTTTCCAAGGGTTATTGTAACGGATAACGATCAAGCCTTAATGCATGCAATAGCGGTAGTGTTTCCTGAAGCCCGAAACTTGCAATGTACGTGGCACATTCAATGCAACCTCAAACACAATTGTCGTCTCCATTTCCAAGCTAAGAAACCAAGGAAGGGTACCAAGAGGTCGAAGGAAGAGGATGAGCGCATTAGTAAATTAACCGTGGAAGAATGAGAGGAAGAGAAGAGGTTATTTGATGAAAAATGGAAGGAGGATGGAATGATTTGAAAAATCTTCATGAAAGCATGGGACAAGATCGTTTGGTCGAAGACCGAGGAAATTTACAAACGAAACTTGAAGAAATTTGAGGATGAATATGGCAAGGACTACCCAAAACCGGTTGAGTATTGTAAAACACAATGGTTACCGATTAAGGAGAGGTTTGTGTTTGCATGGACATATGAATATTGTAATTTCAAGAACAAGGCGACAAGCATTGCAGAGGGGTTTCATGTCCGATTAAAGAAAATTCTTCTAGGTAGTAAAAATGGAGTTGTGTCGATCCAAGAAGCAATCCATGAATTCACCAATCGTGATCTCGTAAAGATTAAGGGTTCTATGCAATTTAGTGTACATAAATTCCCTACGGAACATGAAAGGGAAAGATTGCTTCTAAGGGGCATTGTTCATAAAGTTTCAAGATGGGCAATAAATCACATGATGGAACAATTGAAGTTATATAAAGCTTACAATGATGAGAATACGGTTTGTGTTTGCAAGGATATGATAGGTATTGTTCTGCCATGTCGTCATAAAATGGGTAGGCAGTGACGGATGTGAGGGGTGGCTTACCTAGGCTGCAGCCCCCCTCAAAATCTGTAATAGGTCACTTTACCTTGGTAATTTCCTGGGAAAAAAGGAAAAGCCCATGTCTAAATTTGGATAGCCCATACAAAAGAAAATCAAACTTGGCGTATCTTGAAGAAGATCTAACAAACGGGAACATATATGTAGTTGTATGACTAAGATCTAGTGATATGCAATGAGAGTGAGGACACGTTTATATGCATGCATCCAAAGAATTAAATATCTTGCTTGTATGTGATTCAAGATCTTAAAATGTTGTGTATCCTTACGGAGACAAATATGATAAATTATAAATGTAACACTTAAAATGTTACTTACAGGGATGGACAGAAAAATGCCATATCTTATCATGATTATAAGCACAAATTTAATTTTTTTTGATTTAGTAATTATTTTGCAAACCAAAGTGAGAATATAGAAGAAGCATAAATTTAAAATATTTGACACATTGATAAGTAATATCTTATTTGTGGAAACCAAAAAATAATTTACAGAACCCCAAAAAAATTGGCGGCCTACGGCCGCATTATCAAATCAAAGTTTTGTGTTAATTTATAGTTTTGTTTGTGTATCTCATACATAGCATAACGCAATTGTAAATATACTCTATGGTAAATCAATTTGATTCAAAAAGTTTTGTGCTCTAAAAGATAACGTTGCCCAACTTATACTCTTTAGATATTTTACTATATTTATTTTCATCCTAGTTGAGATGAATGAAAAATAGCCCACCTCAACACAAATTCCTAGATCCGTCGCTGTGGGTAGGTACGTCGATGTGATTGACATCAATGATATTCATCCATTTTGGAAGCAATTAAATTTCACTCCAAGCACCCCCGTAGTTGATGGTCCGTCGTTCATGGAGTCGGAATTGTGTGCAAGAATAAACGAGCGTCATGCTACAACAAATGGCACCAAGAAGCAAATATTGATGCATGATTTGGAGCAAGCTCTTCACCCTCGTTTAAGGGAGGTTGATGAACCTATTAAGCAAAAAGGGGAGGGTAGTCCAAACACCGAAGTGTCGAGGACCATTGAAAGAAAAAAATTGAAAGACTATTTGTCTAATAAAAGAATATTGTGTAGGCATGAGCGTTCGGAAGCCGAATTTGAAGATGAGCCCCAACCCAAGAAAAGAGATCGTCCAAGAAAAGATCAAAGTGGACCAACCGACCGACAAGTGAGGCCAAAGGTCTCCACGAAGCCTTCTCAAGTAAGTCAAGCCGGGACGGTGGAAGAAGCTGTGTTAGTGGAGACCCAAACTAGCTCAGTAGTTATAGATCAAATGAGCGACTCGCAACAAACACAATCAATGGAAATGGTGACT
This sequence comes from Papaver armeniacum, assembly GCA_023531295.1. Classification (NCBI taxonomy): domain Eukaryota; kingdom Viridiplantae; phylum Streptophyta; class Magnoliopsida; order Ranunculales; family Papaveraceae; genus Papaver; species Papaver armeniacum. The sequence continues at coordinate 126,968 of JAJJWW010007662.1, forward strand.
ATAAAAGAGAAGTATGGTACTCTTCGTTGTCCTAGGGATTTTCAAGGAAGACCCAAGCGATCAAGTTATACGATTATAGAAGAGTATATGAAACAACTCCCTCCCCTCATTGTTCCATTTGTTTTGTCCACCGACGAGGTTGATGGGGATGGCAATTGTGGGTTTCACGTCACTACAGAACAAATTGGTTACTTTGGAGAGGTGGTGAACGAAGATGTCACCGAATGGCAAAATTTAAGAACTAAGATGGCGGTACAACTAATAAAGGACAAGGATTTGTATATGGGGATGATAAAGGAAGGAGATAGACACAACAAAGAACTACAGTTCAAAGACTTAGTTGCGCGCGTAAAGTGCCGAAAGGGATTGAAGACAATCGGATACAAGTATTGGATGACAATGCCTAAATGTGGATATCTCTTAGCGGACGTTTTGAATTGCGTGGTACATTTCTTTGCTCCTCCTAGGTATGGACATTCCTTTACGTTTGCACCTACAAGGACGGTTTGCAATGATTTTGTTAAAGATAGAAGAATTGTTATGGCATTTGTGAATGACATGCATTTTATCGGTTTAAGAGTAAAGAGAGATTGCCCATTACCTCCGTTGGGTGGTGCGACGGATTACTTCCCAACGAATCATTGTAAGGATTGGTTGAAACAATATGAGACCAACATGTTAGATTGGGATCGCGTCATGAACAACAACTTTCCGGAAGGCATACTCGAATTGGTTCCCTCGGATGATGAAGATGAATGATCGTTACTTTTGAAGGATGTATTTTTTGGAATTGTTTGGAAAATACCTGTGAAGTATTAAGCTATAATCGGTAGTTATATTATTAATATATCAACCGATTATACAAGCTTTTGTAAACAGACTGAATCAATATTATAATCGGTTATTAAAATTTCTAATTTAGCTTCCGATTCCAATAATCGGTAGATAACATATTACATAAACATCCGATTGTCACCAAACTCTGACAAAAAAACAGAAAATTTTGCGAGAATCGGTAGACAACATATTACATAGACTTCCGATTATCACCAAACTCTGACAACAAAAAGTGAAAATCTTCCCAGAATCGGTAGACAACTTATTACATAGACTTCCGATTATCACCAAACTCTGACAAAAAAAATGAAACTCTTCCCAGAATCGGTAGACAATATAAAACAATAACGTCCGATTGTAACTATCAATCAATATTTATATTGTTGCCACGGACTTCAGGAATTCATAACTTCCATCATAGGTGAATTCTTCTCCCTTTTCCACTAAGTACTGTCTTTTGGCGACTGCCTCCTACATAAACAAACACAAAATAATGCCAAGTTCGTTTTAGTAAGAAAGATTAGACACCCGGTGTTATTTAAAAGAAGTATGCAAATACTTACAAATTGTTGGATCGACAAGCTTAAGTGGCTAGTGTTAAACATCCTCTTTTGTATCGTTATGTAATCATTTACCCCTTTTTGGACAAGTCGGAAACGATCATGAACTTGTTGTAGTGATCTTTGCTTTGGATTTCCATACTCTCGCACAAATTGGCTATATACCCTCGCCCAAAAGACTTCGGGTGTTAACCTTCCTGCTATGACATCATCACGTCTTGTTTCATGATACCATGTTTACATAATAACCAAATCTTCAGATGCGTCAAACGTTTCCATGCTAGTAAGTTGAAATATAGAATGAATTCACAAGAGTAGACGATGGAAAATCTATTAGTAGAATACACGATGCTATATATGTGTTGTTTGCTGCATAAATAAGAAGAGTTTACCATCTTTATATAGATAAGAGTCCCAACGTCTCTTTTTTTGAAAATATGGCCGTTGATGCGTACTTTTACAAGACTGTCCTGAAATTACGTACAATTATTACATACAATCGGTAGGAAATGGTTGAACCAAATCAACAGATTATTCATACTCAGAAGCTAAGGATAGTTGTGTACCTACCGATTATAGGCTGTTTTGTCAACAGAGTTCTCAGTTTCATTAGAGTAGTATAATCGGAGGTTTAGCAATATGTATTATCTACCGAATGTGTGTGGTTTTCGAGGCACGGCTAGGTTCTTTTGAACGAAATAGCCGTTGAAGTATAATCGGTAGTTAGATAAATAATTAAAACTTCCAATTTTCATAAATATTTTGAAATTCATAACAATATCACCTAGACATCATCATAATTTTACATTGAACTTCCACAATTCTATTATAAGGTATTGTGATTAGCGTCGCGGACATGTTGGACGAGTCCTAAACGGATTAAATCTTTCCATCGCCCTAAGGATTCTAAAATGAGCTTCATAACGGAAGCTTGATCTTTTCCATCTCCGACATTCCCCGAGAGATCGTTCTATAACCTCATCATTGGTTTCACCCCTCAATCGATAATGATTCACCGAATTTTCTACGACGTGTCCGTTTATTGAACCAATTCGGCAGAAAAGATCAGCGGAGTGATGGTTGTTTGGGTTACCGGTGTCGGCGCAGAATTTTTGTGAATTCTCCCCAAATAACTCATACTCATTATGCCTCCTTGCCTCCGTTCTTCTCCCCGTCTCGGATAGAATTGAACATAGCGCCTACATAAAGATAAATCTTCTTCAATCGTGAACTCCGTAGGATTAATGAATGGCATTATGTTGAAGATGATGTTGGAGAGAGTTTAAAGGTATTTGTGTTCCATAGAGGGTAAAAGGATACAATCCTTATATAGAGTTTAGAGTTCCAACGGCTCTATTTTGTTGGGGCAACTCAGTAGCATAATTACTCTCCTTAGAGTTCGTAAGAAAGACTTCCAAAGAACAGTGTGTTCATTAATGCAGTTACACTCTGTCATCTCTCCCCATCTAGATATGGTCAAGTGAGGGAAATCCAGAAATGAAGGTAATCAAACCCGCGTGTCTTTCCTAATGCAGATGCCATGACCGCATCAAGAATTTGTGCCTTGGTCAAATTGTCCTTAATGCCATTATTACTCAACATGCGTCTCATCCATCCTTTGGAGCATGGCAAATCTTGAAGTCAATAGGAGAAGGCTGAATTCTGCTCCTTTGGAGACAAAATCTCATCACAAGTGCGAAGAAGAAAATGGATCAGCATCCATATTTTCTGAATCGGAAAGCAAGACTATCTTATGAGAAGGATGCTTCCTAATATTTGGAAAAGGCGAGAAGACATATCGACAGGAGTTCTTTTCTACCGCAATGAAATAAAAGACAGGAGTTAGAACTTGTATGAAAGCATATGAGAAGTGTAGTCACACACGGCAAGACACAACTCACACAATGGCCGGTCCAAACACCATACAAGTTTCGGCTACATATGTGAACAAGACCCACGTTCCGGCATACACGCGGCCCACATTCATCCGCATGCATCATAACGCGATTTTCTTTATTCATGAGAATCGTGTCTACGGTATTCAAGCCAAATGGTGGAAAAAGCTAAGCATGCACATGTCTTACAAAAGGTATTTACCTAACAAACTAGGGTTTGACCGATAAAAAAAAAAAAAGGGAGCGAAACCTACTGTGAGCAACTCTAGCAATGGGCAGCGACGACTTCCCGGGCAACAAGATTGGCGGCAAAGAAGAAGGTTATGGACGAGCAGCCAACACAAAAAAAAAAAAAAAAAAAAATCGTTGGAAAAGAAAGGGGTTTTGTCTCTTTTATAGACAAAAATTAGAAGAATCCTAATAGAAGAATGATTCCTCTTTATTTGGTTTCCTCTTTGATTCAAATACCCAAAGAAAGAAATGGCCCCGCCAAAGGATTCCATACAAGCGTGACGGCGTGGGAAATTAGCGGTCACCAAAGACTCTCCCTGCAAACTCCTTTATCCCGTCTTTCTCACATATGTATGTAAACCATTGTCAGGGCAGTGGGACTTAATGTTGATGGTGGATTTTCGCTCAAGGTTAAATTTGTAAAAACCAAGAATCATGCTACTGACATCTTGTAAAAGAAGCCATTTATAAGTGTTGGATATTCCCTCACTTAATTCACCAAGAATGATCATGTAGCAACAAAGAATTTCATATCAGCCTTGTATTTCCGTCTTCGCTGGGTGGCTTCGAAAAAGTTACTCTTATAGAGTAACATGAACCTCCAAGCACTATAATGAATCATTATCAAGAAGCATGAGACCGAGTGTTACTCACGAACCTCCAAGCACTATAATGAAACCATGTACGAAATACCCGTACAGCCGATGCCTCTGTGTTATATTAGCCCGAGCCCCTCTCGGTGTGTTATAAGATTGATTCTAAAATGAGCTTCATAACGGATCAATTCCATCACCCCAAGCATGGTATGGATCTTTTCCATCTCATGATTGATGACGATCATTCCCAAGCAGGTATGGAGCCACCCCACAGATGTTCTTGCCAAGAAACCGCTCCCTCATCCCTAAATTAGGGTTTGGTTTCACCTCAACTGGTCCATCATAGATGGAGGGTGTAGATGTAGATAATGATTCGTGTGACAAGATAAGTTAAATTGCCAAAATTAGGGTTTCAAGTCAATTCTTCGACAGATTGATTAACCAATGCCATAGATGACCACCGTGGCCCATCTACCTCCTTATACCATGAATCCAACCAAACTCGGTTACATCTCCCAAATCCTAAATCGATCTCGACCGCTCAAAAGATCTTAGGCGGAGTGATGGTTGTTTGGGTTACGCCCAAACTTGGGATGTGCGGTTTATTGAACATAGCGCATACATAAAGATAAATCTTCTTCAATCGTGAACTCCGCAAGAGGACTTTAATGAGGCTCATGACTTGTATAAATAATGGCATTATGTTGAAGATGATGTTGGAGAGAGTTTAAAGGTATTTGTGTTCCATAGATTTGGGTACCAAAAAGGATACAATCCTTATATAGAGTTTAGCATACATAAAGTTCAACGGCTCTATTTTGTTAGGTAAAAGGCAACTCTTATAGAGTTTGAGTTCCAACGGCTCTATATCAGATAATCGGTAACCAAATAAGGTATTTTAACTTCCGATTATATAGTTGCCCCAAATTTTGTTTTTGGAGAAATCTCAAATTTTTCGAATTTGAGAACTATAATAATCGGTAGTTAATATGACTACCGATTATAAAGTTGTCCCGAATTTCTTCTCTGACTAAATCACCAATAATCGGTAGTATAGTGAGGTTCTTGTTCCTACCGATTGTTATAGGAGCAAGATACGCGTTTGGCACAAAATCTATATTAATCGGTAGGACAAAGGCGTTACTAAGCTTCCGATTCAGTTTTAACAATCGGGCACAAAATAGCTTCTGATTATGTAAGGGCATTAACGTATTCTCCGCGTTTTTGGACATCCTTTAACGTTGTGTATGTGTTGGGAATAAAAAAGTCGCCCCTAATTCTGTTGGGGTCGCCCCTAAAAATCCAAGGTAAATTAAGGGCATTTTCATAGTTCTAGAGAATATTATGGATCATTTAAGAATTTTAAGATGTTTGCTTGGGGTGCTGTACATGGCTTGTAGGTTTTATAAGGCCCCTTCCTATGGGTGTGGCAAACATTCATGTTTGCCATTTATGCACCCACTATGGAGGTGGCAAACTGGCAAACCGGCCTGGATAAGTGGCAAATTTGCCACTTAGACAGGCCAGGTCAAGTTTCTACCGACCGCTCAGTGTAGTTTACACCGTTAGGTGTAGTGTCCACCGCCAACGGTCTAGACTAGACCGCTAGTATCATCTCATCCAACGGTCATCATTTCATCTGCCTATAAATACAATATCAAATTTCATTTCAACTCACACCATTTCTTCAAACTTCATTCTTTCATTCCACAAATCAAATATGTCAGTTCGAGTTCGACCTCGCAAATTTAGCATATCTTAAGATGAATCCATTTGCAGGCATTATGTTTTTGTTACGCAAGATATGTCCGATGGTGGAGAAAATCAACATCAAGAGGTTGCATGGAGTCGAATATTTCAGAGATTTCAAGAAGAAACATTAAACCTTAATAATCGAAATGCAGATGGATTGTGTCATCGCTTCGGAATAATCAGCAAGGATGTGAAGTTGTGGGATGTTGCACTTGCTGAAGGCTATCGAAACCCACAAAATGGCCAAAACGCAAATGATGTGGAACAAATGTGTCGGCTCGAATGGCGCAACAGAGTTGGAACAAATTTTCACTTTGAGGGTTGTTATCTTATCTTGAGGGTGTTGCCCAAATATGATCAGTTTAGAGTAACTGCCCACATATGATGCATCTTTCATTTGTATGATGCAACTATCATTTGTATCAAATTTTAATTTTAAGATATTAATATAAAACTAGTGCATCTTTCATTAAAAGTTTAGAATTTTAATTTACATTAGTGCCTCTTTCATTCATCTAGAATTTTAATCTTACAATAAAGACTTTAAAAGTACAAATTTGGGACAATGTTCTTCATCTTGTTTATCTTCTTCATTTCACCAAACTTCCAATCAATGCGCTCATGAACGGAGTCTCCTTTGTTTATCTTCTTCTTTGCCTTCAAATTTTCCTTCCCTTTAACTTTTCTTGGTCTTCTCTTAGTTGGAGGTTTGATTTGGTTAATATCCAAAACTTGTAGACTTCTTTGATTTTTACCTATTTCTTTATAACCTTCACATATCTTATTAAGGGCGGATTCAAGCACCACTCCAGAAAAATCAAGTTGGGTAGCCAAGTCAAGTTGGGATTCAAACTTTGCCATTTTGAAAGATAATAAGATAGAAAGATGGAAATTTTTTGTGTAAAAAATTTGGTGTAATTTGTATGTGAATTTTGCCCTTTTAATGCGGTGGAGAAAGAGCCGTTGGAGGTTTCAAATCCACCAAACGATTGAGACGACACCGCCAACCTTTTCTCCAATAGTGGCGCGGCCAGTTTGCTAGGCCAGCTGGCATGGCATATGGGAGAGTTTAGCCATTTGCCATAGGAACCGGCCTAAGGAGTCATTTGTGTTAGCTTTATTTTCTTTACTATAAATTTTAACTAAAACAAATTCATTGGATTATCCGCATCCAATCCATCCGTGCATTCATTGGATGCAAATCCGTTGGATTTGGATTAGATGCAGATGCCAAATTTGAAATTCGTAGTGAAATGGATTGGATGCGGACGAGGCGAAAACCGGTCCATACCGGCCCATGCTCACCCTAGGGGTATATATCATACTCACAAATTAATATGTACTATAATCTTTTCACCGTGACAGCCCACAATTTCATGTAGCCCAAACTATTTGTCAATTACTAACATAAGTGATTAAGATGAGCCAACTGGCCCAACTCTGTTCACTAGATCCAAGTCCACAAATACTATGGTTTCACCCATAAAAAAAGACCGAAAGAAAGATAAAAAAGACCAAAAGAAAAGATAAAGGAGTTCATAAAGTAAAGCCACATCAGGCTTCTTAAATAAACCTAGAACCATTCAACACAACTGTCAATCTTGAAGCCATTCTTTTAGTTTGTTTATCATTTTTTTTTTTTGGTCTTTTTGTTTGTTTATCAATTGTAGGGCTGCACATGGGCGGGTATGGGCGGGTATAAGCTAAAACCAACCTCGCACCCATAGATTGCGGGTTTTTTTTTCATAACCAACCCCGCACCCACAAACAATGGGCGGGTTTTTTTACCCGCCCGCTACGGGTTGGGCGGGTATGGGTTTAAACCCTCTTAAACTCGCTTTAGTAATCAAACCAAAATTGAATCCAAAACCCAATCCAATCAGATAAATAACTAATTGATGAGCACAGATGAAGATTAAGTGTTGAATCTGTTAATTTTCATACCTAGGAAGTTCACAGATGAAGATTAAGTGTTGAATCTGTTGATTTTTCGATTGTTGTCGATTTCTGGTAAAGATTCGAAGTTGTTGTTCTCGATTTCTGGTGAAGATTTCTGGTAATTATCGTTCGTATGTGAAGAAGAACAAATGGGGAGGAAGAATAGGAGAGGCCGAACAGAGAGAAGAGTGTAGAAAGTGAATGAGGGTTATCAGTTATCATATCTACTAGTATTAGGGTTTCATAATGGACGACTAAGATTAGTTTTATCTAATGGTATATAATCTGCGGATTTTTTGGGCGGGTATGGGCGGGTATTAGCTTAAACCAACCTCGCACCCACAGACAACGGGTTTTTTTTCCCATAACCAACCCCACACCCACAACGGGCGGGTATGGACTAAAAACCCATGGATTTAGCGGGTACGGACGGGTTTGGGTATGGTGGGCGGGTCTTGTGCATCCCTAAGATTCAATTGATTCAATTTCTTCTTCTTCTTCCTACATACTGTGGACCAACCCTCGTCTAGTCGTTCATCTGTATTAGCTGTGCCCCCCCCCGATACTGAAGTTCAGCGTCAGTTGCATTAGCTGTGGCCCGACACGTTGCATTAGCAATCGAGTTCCAGCACCATTCTTACCCCTACACTAGAGTTGACATCATCACCACCACCCTGACCTTTTTCTGCCATAGATTGTATTCCCTTAGCACTAGTCATGACCTCTTCCCTAGTTGATAAAACAACTTCAGTCCCTTCATTTGGAGTTGTGCTTGAGTTACTTCCATTTGCATTTCCATCGCTTGTATCCCCTAGATTCCGAAGTTCAGCGTCGGTTGCATTAGCTGTGGCCCGACACTCAAATTAATAATTAGCAATTGAGTTGCCAACACTAATAGCTTTATCACCATTCTTACCCCATACACTAGAGTTGACTACATCATCACCACCCTGACCTTTTTCTGCCATAGATTTTATTCCCTTAGCACTAGTCATGACCTCTTCCCTAGTTGATAAAATAACTTCAGTCCCTGCATTTGAAGATGTGCTCGAGTTACTTCCATTTGCATTTCCATCGCTTGTATCCCCTGGAATATTGTTCCCTGCCCTGTCTCCATCCTTTGAGGCCTTTCCAGTTGAAGCCTTGGAAACTGCAATCCCGATCCTTTCATCAAAGTTGTAGGCGTCCTTCATCAGAATGTCTACTAGATCATCTGGATAATCCTCTGGTTTTTCCATTTCCCACCTCACAGAATAATCTCCTCCACAAAGTAAGTTCAATCTTGCCCGTTTTGCCAGATAACGCACAGCTTCATTCTTCCCTGAATCCCATTCAATAGTTGAAGAACCTTGCTTTCTTAGGACTTATTTGATTCTAGGCAGCAAATGAGGGAGCTTTTGACCATTTCTTAGGACTGCTTTGACAATTTCCAACGTACATCCCATGCAAAAAGTACCGACCCTTTTCCTGTTGCAATGGCAACCGTCAGAGGAAACTTTGCTGAGAAGCTGAGCAACTAATCTCGAATTGCAGAGCATGGTAAGACTAGAACAGCCATGTTTCAAAGCAAGATCGAGACCATCCGATAATCCCACCAATACATGATGAAAAAAAGATAGTCCAGACCATGCGAAGTTGGCTGAAGCAGCTATCGGCATTGCAGACATGTTGCGTACAATAACTGCGTGACCTCCGAAACACTTTCCTTCCTTACAGTAAGCGTACACATTCACCAACAAAATTTTCTCGCTTTTTTCTTTTGGCCAACTCGCCTTCCAAAAAGCTCTAGTCTCCCAAGTAGATAAATCAGTCCCTGCATTTGCAGTTATGTTTGAGTTACTTCCAATTGCATTTCCATCCCTCGTATCCCCTGGATTCTGAAGTTCAGCGTCTGTTGCATTAGCTGTGGCCCGACACTCAAATTCAGAGTCAGTTGCATTAGCAATTGAGTTGCCAACACTAATTGCTTTATCACCATTCTTATCCCCTACACTAGAGTTGACCACATCATTACCACCCTGACACTCAAATGTTGGAAAAATTGGGTTCCAATAGAAGATGAAATAACACAGGAAGAAATTTTGTTGTACTCCAAACTTTTAAGGCTCATACGATTTCTTTTAGACAATTATTTCTACCCTCTCAATAAATTGGCGATTACCACAGGTATGTGAAATAATGCCTTCAGGATACAATGAAAGCCCTACAACGGAAATTGAATTCAAGGTTTGTACCCCTTGATTCAATCAAGAACATATGTGAACAAAACTTCTGACGATGCTTTAGAAAAGAGAGAAACAGAAAAGGTTTTTTCGATATGTTTTCAACGAGTTATGGGAGAAGCCATTTATAGAGGTTTTTCGCATCTCTTCACGAAACGACGAGTCTCTTCATCATCAGACATCAATGGCGTCTGTTGGATTTGAATATTCTGGATATGTTTGTAACGGTAGAAACAGTTACGTACCACCAAAAAATTCTTAGGGGCTACGCCCGGGACCCCTTTGATATTGATTGAAAATATTCCAACATTCTCCCCCTATTTTCAAAAACCATAAAACAAAGTTAAAAAACTTTTAAATCAGAGTGACTGCATCACCGAAGTGAATGCCTACGTACCCGAGTGGGATCAAGCCATCGTAGTTCAAGCACAATTGAGACTAAGCATCATCGTTGAAATCAACACATAAATGATAGGTATCTTGTGGATTTGAACCTTCACTTAGTGTAAGAAACTCAAAGCCTTATCGAGATTCTATGGTGAAACCAGTCTTGAACCAAGTATCCCTTATGATAAAACCGGAGTCTCCACACATATTGATTTCATAAATCATGTGTTCTGTAGCCAAGCATGTTAATGGCCATGTGCTTATATCCTTGATTCATGAGTCTTCTTTAGAGAACGGTCTTCTTCTCTTAGGAAACGGCCTGATTTCCATACTCATATAGGTAAGTCTCGAAGGTGTTTCGCGATACACCTTTTACTAATCACGAGACTCATTAAGGATTTACATCCATTCTATTTTTCTGAGAACCCGGCACTAATTAGAAATGGGAGGTTTTATATTAGTGCTCCATAATCTACATCCATAACTTGTTGGTACCACATTGAACCTTGTTTATCTTTTTCAAAACATAGGTTGGGTTTCTGCTATGGGAGATCAAACTTCTTTCACAGACCTTAGTCCCATTTCTTTACTTTTTATTGAAACCACCGAACTTGGTAGACTCTTCGTAAATGGGTCTGCCAAATTCCTCTTTGATTCAATAAAGTTAACCGTAACCACTCCCCTCTTGAGTAGTTGCCTAACCATTTGATGTCTAAGACTTGCATGTCTTGACTTTCCATTATAAGTCTTATTTGAGACATTATAGATAGTAGCTTGATTATCACAATTAATCAAGACCGCCGGAGTTGGCTTCTTCCAAAATGGAATTTCCATAAGTAGGTTCCTAAGCCATTCTGCCTCCTTGCATGCATCCGTTAAGGCTATTAATTCGACAACATTGTTGAATCGAAATACAAGTCCGCTTCTTGGAACTCCAAGAGACAAAGAAGCACCCCTAATGTAAAGATCCATCCGGACGTTGATTTGGACTTGGCCTCTACATCGTTCCAGTTAGCATCGTTGTACCCTTCCGGTGCGGTGGGATAGCCTTGGTAATGCAAGCCAAAATTCATTGTACCTTTCAAGTAAGCCATAACTCTTGAAACTGCTTTCCAGTGTTCATATCCTGGATTACTTGAGAAACGACATAACACTCCCACGGCTTGGGCTATGTCCGGTCTTGTGCAATGCATAGCATACATAAGACTTCCAATGACACTGGAATACTCAAGTTGTGCATGAGTACGTCCGGTGTTCTTCTTTAACTTGATAGTATGGTCTAAAGGAGTAGGTACTGGATTGTCATCAAAGTGACCATATTTCTTGAGAAATTTCTCAATATAATGAGATTGGGTTAAAGCCAACTCATTTCCCTTTCTTAGGATCTTAATTCCCAAGATTACATCAGCCTCTCCTAAATCCTTCATATCAAAGTTAGAGCTAAGAAACTTCTTTGTTTCTTCCACAACAGATATGTCAGATCCAAAAATAAGCATATCATCAACATACAAACAGAGAATTTTCTTCCCTAGATGTTTCTTCCTCTTAGTTTGTTTTCTTCTAGTATTTCTCTAGTCTTCTGCCTGTACCCCTCTACAATCACTCTAGGTAACTATTTATAGATGAAGTCTATCCTAAAACCTCGGATTAGGCAACCCCCATATTTTTGGTAACCTTCAAGGAATAGGACTCATGCCTCCTCATAGAATTACTTGGAGAGTTATTCAGTGGTATTTTGGATATGGTAGGTTATCAAAAGATAACAGCAATAAGCCAACAAGTATAAAAAAACACATAACAATTAATTTGATCTAAACAAAAGTGCAGAGCAAAATTGGATTTGACCTAAACAAAAGCAGCAGCAATATTAGATTTAATCTCCTCCTGTACAAGTAAGTGCAGAGAAAGAAAATGCCCCTTGAAGCAATATCATAACAGAATCAATCAATCAAGCTCAAACAGAAGATATTCAGATAAATTGCCGAGATGAGACATAGATACTTACCAGAAAATACGATGATACCGAACCCTAACCCTATTCCGAACCCTAACCCTATTTCTCGCCTTGCTTCGCGTGAAACCCTCGGACAGGAAAGATAAGATAAAATTAAAATGAGATCTAGGATTTGGAATTTAGGGCAAATGATATTTTTGTATTTAAATGGCAACTGAACTTGGATCGAGCTGCAAGCCCACCCAGAGTACTATCCATTATAGGGAGAGCATGGGCCGGTATGGACCGGTTTTTACCTCATCCGCATCCAATCCAATTCACTACGGATTTCAAATTAGGTATCCGCATCCAATCCAACATCCAATGGATGCACGGATGAACGGATTGGGTGCGGATAATCCAATGGATTTGCGTTAGTTAAAATTTATAATGAAAATTAAAACCAATATAGATGACTTCTTATAGAACCTACAAATTTAATATATGTATATAAATATATAAGTGTCATGGACAATACTCCAAGCAAACATCTTAAAAATTCCAAAACTATTTATATATTTTTTAGAAACTATATAAATGCCCTCAACCTAACGGATATGGATGTCTAACGGATTTTCAAGGTTGCATACGGGCCCAATCCGTAATTCGTTGGATTTCAAAAATTTCATCCGCATCCAACCCATTAGTGAACGGTCTGGGCATCCATCCGCAAAAATACGTTTGGTCTCTGTTAAATCCGCGGATTATAGATAAAATGCTCACCCCTATCCATAACCAATTTAGGGCAACTAAACTTGGATCGAGCTACAAGCAGTACTATCCATAACCTTTTTTTTTTTTTTTGAAAGGACCATCCGTAACCGTATTTGGCCAAAATAAGAACGGGTTTTTTTTTCCTAGTTAATCGGGGGCCATCAATTTTAATTGGGGGCCTTGATATTTTATTTACACCCCAAATTTATCAGAGGTGTATTCATCCGATTGTGAAAATATTGTTTTACCCTTGTAACGACTCTAGATTAACGACCCTTCAAAGACAATAACAATTATTTAGAGTCGTCACTGAAACAGTCGAAACATTAAAAACTGTTTAGAGTCGTCACAGAAACAATAACAACTGTTTGGAGTCGTCATATACAAAATAAAAACAATAACGACTCTTTCAAAGGGTCGTCAGGGAATTGATTATGTATATGACGACTCCAAATTGTCGTACATTTCCGCCATTAATGACTCTTCGGAGAAGATAACGACTCTTTTATAGGAAATAACGACTGTTTAGAGTCCTCACTGAAACAGTCGAAATATTAACGACTGTTTAGAGTCGTCACTGAAACAGTAACGATTGTTTAGAGTCGTCACTGAAAAACTTCAATACCATGACGATTTTTTATACAAATCAGGGCCAAAAAAAAAATTTGCAAACAAAATATTTTAAAAAAAAAAATTTAAACTCTAATTAATTAAGATTATCACTAATTATTTAGGGGCATTTTAGCCATTTAGAAGAAAAAATTATAAGAGGTGACCCAAATTAGGGTGTGGTGACCTTTTTTGTCCTCTAGTGGAGGCCCCCAATTAAACTAGGTTTTTTTTTTTGGATCATGGGTTTTTCATGGGGACCATTAAATGATAAGAATGTCTACCCTTTGTTTTTTTTTTGCTGAGTCCAATAGTTTATTAAAGCAAAAAAAAATGTAATTACAAGAATTTTGTTTCCCATCAATATTTTGTAGATATGATTCCTGATTATAGTTTTGTTGTAGAATGGGGGATATGTTTTGGATTTTTAATTTTAAGTTTTAGTAGAAAGGGTATTATAGTCTTTTCATAATGTTTTTAATTAACCAAAGGGTATTTTAGTATTTTTATAACCAAAAATCACCCCTTAACAGACACTATGGGTTGGGAGAAGTAATTTATATCCCCCAATTAGTTTTGATATCCCCCAATCGCGCGTTCTTTCGGAGGCGCAAAGCAGTATCAAAAAGATGAAAATGGAGAGAATGAAAGAAGAAGGTATACCTACATAAACCCTAAAATTTCTTAGTTTTTATTTATTTATTTTTCCTTTATTTTTTCTTTTTTCTTCTCCTGATTGTTTGCTTCAAAATTATACGTTCTTTATTATTGGGGTTGCTGGTTTGATCCTTGACATCCTAAACCATAATCTCTCTTTCCCCGGTTCTTCAGCGCATGCTTTCAGAGGAAGAATTGGGTGGAGCTAACTTAGTTTAAAGTAAAGAATCACTATTCTCTCTTTAAACACCGTCTAAAGAAGAACTCGAGATTTGGGGATATTGAAACTAATTGGGGGATAGAGGAAAAGGACAAAACCTGGATCCAAATATCAATTCAGGGTCACCCTTATCTTAGTATTTTACGTAATACCTAATCTACCCCTCCCTAATCAGTATTAGTGGCTAATAATAATTATTAAAAATCTTAAGATTATTTGATAAAAGATTAGTGTGTGTTATTTGTATTTGGATGAGTGAGGTGAGAGTAAAAGGAGGGAAAAAAATATTTGAGAGGGAACTTTTTTGGGGGGAAATGGAGGATGATTGTGAAGAGAGAATTATTGTTGCTGAATCTTTAGCTCAACTACAACAAGGAGCATATCCTGAATCTTCAGCTAATGACAACAACTCACAATTGCAAGTATTTGTGGAACCAACACCCTTGAATGATGATTTTTATGAGCATTGAGAGTTTTTTGAAGAACCTACATAAGAAAGTAAACTTGCACAACATACAAGCATCCCCAATACACAGGTAAAGATGCTAAGAGGTTGAAAATTTGATTTTTTTTTTCTTTTAATCCACCATTTTTTCGACTGAAAAAGCTTGGTGCCGGCATAGTAGTTGCATGAATACAATGCCGGAAACCCTCATACCGGCATAGTATTCATCCTTCGACCATGCCGGCAGCCAATATCCCCCATTTTGAAATTCAAACCGGCATAGAAAACACCTAAAAAATTTATGCCGGCACAAAAGTTACTTTTCACATACCAAGGAATATTCTACGGAATATGCTACCGGCATGGCTATATTCTAAGGTTACCACGTCGGTACTGCATGAAAAACATACATGAAGCAGTGCCTTCTAAAGCTAAATACCGGCATAGACAAATAACTAACTACCACGCCGGAAACATGTACCGGCGTGGAATATTAGATAACGACAATCCCGGCAACATCACCGTCATAGTGTAATTATAACGTTATCATGCCGGTACCTACAAAAAAACATACAGGAAAGGTTTTTTTCCAAAGCTAAATACCTGCATGGTATATTAATTATAAATTACGCCGGAAATAGTTACCGGCTTGAAACCATAGATAAAGAGAATGCCGATACCTATGTTTCCGGCGTTGATTTCTAATGAAATTCGTATGCCGGAAAATTTTTCAAATTTGGTCTTCAGTTTTGGTTCAGTTCGACCATGCCGGAATATTGGTCGAGCATGCCGGAACTGTTTTCCGGCATAGTGTTTTAATTTCTTTTGGAACTAATTTTCATTCGATCCTTAGGTGGTGACATATATTGATCCAACAAATGCAAAGCCGCTTGGTCGGGATACGTCGGAATACTATAAAATGCCACCGGTATGTTACCAAAGAATACTTTTCACCTAGTATCTTGAACTTTATTAAAGTGTAATGAACCTTCTAATCTCCCATTGTTGTCCTTATGTAAGGAATAAAATCTAAACAAGAAGCAATCGCTTGGGCTAAAGAGACGGCTCTTAAGAACATGTGTGTTTTGGTGAGGAATACCCAAGGTTCAAATAGCCGTTTTGAGATGGTTTGCGAGAGAAGTGGGCAATACAAGGCTAAGAATAGCCACAAGAGAAAGGATTATGTATATCCAAATAAGACTAATAGGGTATACAAGACTCGTACGAGGAAGGATAATTGCCCCTTTAAGCATGTATTCCATCTAAATGACAAGAACAATGAATGGGATTGTAAGGTGTGGTTCAGCCATCATAACCACCGGGATCCGAAAGATTTTGTCGGTCATTCCCTAGTTGCGAAGCTAAAACCTCATGAAATGGAGGATGTAAAGAGATTGACCAAAACACTTATCAAACCGAGACAAATTATCAAAGGCTTCGAGAAAAAGGATGAGACGAACGTGTCTTCTCTAAGTACAATTTATAGCGCACAAGAAAGTATTAGAAGGGTGGAATGGAAAGGGAGGACCGTTATGCAAGAATTTGAGAAGATAGTTTGGGATCACAACTACACGCGTATCATTAAAAGAGGGCTAGACAACAAGCCCCTTTAAATATTCATTTTGCATCCTTTGCTTTCACAATTGGCTAATACATGTTGTGGTGTTCTTTTGATGGATTGCACCTACAAGACAAACAAATACAGTATGTCGTTGTTCAACATCGTGGGCCAAATATTGTACAAGGTATCATTCACATTGGCTTGGTGTTTAATGGAAAACGAGAGGGACTATAATTATCATTGGGCATTATGACAATTGAAATTATTCTTCCGGGAAAATCAACTTCCGAGGGTCATCATAACCAATCAAGATGACGCATTAATGAATGCAATATCTGACGTCTTCCTGGATGCACAAAATTTCCTATGTACATATCATATAAGTCAAAACATTATAAAAACTTGGCATGCCTTGTTTGAACCCACTAAGGCGGATATTAAAAAGAGAATGATTGTTCAACTAGAGGAAGATGTTCGCAAGAACAAACTATCACCCGAAGAAGAAGAAGATGAGAGAAACAAGATAAAAGAGCGGGTGGACAAAGAACATGCGGAAAATTATAAAAAGTGGTTGGAATTTCTAAGAGATTGGGAGAAAGTTTATTGGTATGTTACCGAGGATATGTACGAAAAGAGACTGGACAAGTTTATTGCCGATTGGAATGAGGTTTATCCGACTGCCGTTTGGTATTGTCGGACTCAATGGTTGGATAAGTTCAAGGAAAAATTTGTGCGTGCATGGACAAACTGGTATAGACACTACAAGAATGAAGCAACTAGTGTAGCGGATTCCACTCATGGGAGATTTAAAGATCTCATCCGGTCCGGCCAAGGAAACTTGGTTACGGTAACCGAGGCAATGGAGCAATACTTTAAGAGTGATATCGATAGGATCAAGAAGGCCTTTGAGAAAAAGCTCAATGGAAAGGATGACTCAATTTCTTCAATATGGTAAGTTGCTACAAGGAATAGATTTCAACATCTCTCATTGGGCAATAAAACATATGATGCGACAAATGATATGGGAGATAAACTACGGCAAATAGGGTGATGTGTGTATTTGTCCCGACATGTCTTCATTGGGACTTTCGTGTCGTCATATGCTTGTGAAGTATGAAGAAGTGATACCTATTGAGGTTATTGATCTATTTTGGAAGCAATTATCTTTCGATCCTCCCCCTACGGAAGATCCCGGACAATCACCATGGGATACGAACAAAGCAAAGGAATTCTACGAAGCTTACTCACGTGGCAACTCGATAAGCCGTAAAGTCTTGTTGAGCCAAATAAGCCTAATTACTCGCCCATGGATCACACAAAGTGAACAGCCAACAAAGGGAGATCCTCCCGGTAGACCGAAAACTAAAACGGCAAGGAGAAAACAAAGGAAAGAATTGAAATAAATGACTCAACGTGAAGAAGAACTAGCGGCAAGTAAGAAACGAGATCTAACCAGATGTGAGATTTCGGAAGCAAGGTTCGCGGAAGCGCTGGTTCTAAACAACAGGGGTATGCCGAGGAAGGAACCGCTATCAAGTCAATAACAAACGACGGATTCCGTATTCACACCAAAATCCAATGGATCGGAGGTTCCAAAGAAAAGGGGTAGGCCGCCAAAGGTACCAACATCAAGCTACCAAGAACAACAAGGTGAGCATTCCGAAGCCACACCCATAGTCGATCTAGCGGAGGTTCCAAAGAAAAGGGGTAGGCTGCCAAAGGTACTAACATCAAGCTACCAAGAACAACAAGGTGAGCATTCTGAAGCCACACTCATAGTCGATCTAGCGTTTCTTCTAAAGAAAAGGGGTAGGCCGCCAAAGGTACCAACATCAAGCTACCAAGAACAACAAGGTGAGCATTCCGAAGCCACACCCATAGCCGATGTAGCGGAGGTTCCAAAGAAAAGGGTAGGTCGCCAAAGGTACCAATATCAAGCTACCAAGAACAACAAGGTAATGAGGCGGCGGTGCCAAACAAAAAGGGAAGGCCGAATAAGGAACCTACATCAAGTCAAGAACACGAAGGTGAAAACTCCGAAGCCCCACCAAAAATAAGTGATAGCAAAGGTAAGCGACCCATATCTAGTCAACAACAACACGATGGTGACAACTCCGTATGCACGACCAAAGTTGATGTAGTTTCGGTTAAAAAGCAAAGGGGTAGTCCAAGGAAGTACGGACTCCCATTACATACTGAATACATTGAAGATATAGAGATTGCAGATGATAGATTGGATATAATTAAGCTAAAAGTTGGTAATATGACGATGTTTAAGGATTCCAAAACAGGTAAGACTTATAGACATTACCATACCAAAATAGAGTCTTATGTAGACCAACTTCATGAGGTTATTCACGGGTATATTGTATATATGGATGATGTCGATGGAGTTGGAAATTGTGGCTATCATGCCGTGACCGAACAATTAGGAATCTTTGAGACGGCGGTTAGTAAGGGGATGACACCATGTCGATACGCTAAAAAGAGGATGGCCGAACAACTTATGTAAAAGAAGAGCTTTTATGAGCAATTGGTTGGTGAAGGAGGGGTTTGATAATATGTATGCTCAAGTGTTAGGGCCCGAGCAGGAGATGAAGTTGCTTCCTTCTCAATATTGGATGAGAATGTCGCTTTGTGGGCATCTAGTGGCGGATACATTTAATTGTGTTGTTCATTATTTTACCCCCACTGTAGCAGTAACATTTACACCAAAGTGGCAAAAATGCGAAGGATCCCTTAAGAAGAGAAGAGTTTTTTTGGCGTTTGTGAACGGTAATCATTTCATTATTCTAAAACTCAAGGAAAATTGTCCATTGC
Organism: Papaver armeniacum; assembly: GCA_023531295.1. Classification (NCBI taxonomy): domain Eukaryota; kingdom Viridiplantae; phylum Streptophyta; class Magnoliopsida; order Ranunculales; family Papaveraceae; genus Papaver; species Papaver armeniacum. The sequence goes on from JAJJWW010007662.1 coordinate 146,405, forward strand.
CACCTGTTTGTGGGATGATTAAAAACAAGGATCTAGATCCCAAACTATGGAAGGAATGGATGGCATTGTTTGAGGAGAATCACCAATTATGGGATGCGTTGACCTTATCAAAAAAATCTCTCCAAGAGGAGGAGAAGCAACTTCATACGTGTGGAAGCGATGATGAGTAATTTGGATATATGTGGTTAACTAGTATGCAACATTTTTATTTTTTTTTTGAAGTGTGAATTGTAAACATTAAATCATATTTTGATGCCAATGCCGGCATGGTTATGTTTTATCAATACAACGCCGGAACTTCGGTGTCAGCGTAGAACTTAACTTTTGAATCAGTGCCGGGAAAAACTTCCAGAAAAATCAGTCACTGTGCCTGCATTGAAAATAAACAAAAAACAGTGCCGGTACTCTAGCAATTAAGGATTCCGGCATGGTATCCAAAAAATTCCTTCCATGCCGAAATTCTGTAATTTTTTAGTTTTTGGAAAATTCAGGGTGCCGGCATTAATTTTTCTCTTCTCGACCATGCTGGTCATTTGGAAAAACTTAGAAATTTATGTGATCTTGACACATTGAAACTCTGTAAAAGAGGTAATTTGACTCTGGTTTATCAACATAATAAAGAACATAATAAATCAAATAACAACACTAGATTGTATAAAAAACAAACTCCAAATTTAAGAGGTTCCAAACCGAAAACAAATCAAACATAAACCAAATCAAGCAAAGAGTTTAGCAAGACACACAAACAAACACATTGTTCAAGATACACAAAAAAACATAAACCAACACTAGATTGTTCAAGACCAAACTAATACTATAGAAGAAACACACGATCACTCGGTCCTTGGCTTCTTGTGCACCCTCTTTTCCTTTCGCCCCACAAGTATTTTGCCTCTGGATCTTTAATTTTGTCTAGCTTTTGCTCGACTTTCTCCATTTCCTGCAGGGTCAACACCTCTCCTTTCTTGTTCTTTTTTTTAAAGAACTTTGAAAAACTTCCTATCCGCTGACGTTGTTGTCATATTTTTAAACATGTACTTAGTATGTACAGTTATATAAGTATATAGATATAGATTAAAAGAATAAGAGGTGAACAAGAAGTATGTACCAACAACTGATAAGTGCATATTTCACATATATTTGGTATTAATTCCATGCTAGTATTTGTTGGTTTCTTGCAAATTATTGTATATTACGCTTGTTTTCTAGTTTATGTCTTTTATTAGATGAATCATCCAAAAGAAGTGGAAATAGCTACAAAAGTGAAGATAAAAGTGAAGAAGGGCCAAGGACCCAGTGGAAATCGTTCAAATGGAGGATTTCTAGTTATCATTTTGTAGATGGCGAGAAGACAAAGTCAACGGAGAAAGTATGAAGTCATTCTGTATGAAGAATTTATGAGCAAAATAAGAACTTGGAAGACTAAAAGGGCATAGTGGTCATTTCCAGGACAATTGATATCGGCACCCCCACTGTACGTTAAGGGACATTCATTCTGTTAAGGGGTGGACTGTTTCAAGGGAACTGCTAAAGGCAGTCATGTCATTTAATGGGGGGAAGCTGGAATTCAAATGTTAGGAACTCGACAGAGGTTTGGTTTCCGGGAACCATTGTTGCAGACGAATGAGAGCTGTGGTGATTCTCGGTGATTGGACTTGAACAGGGAACGTGGTCGTGCCACTGACTGGTAGTGTTTGATACGGTTAGCGATGGGCTCGGCTCAGCTCGTGTTAATGGCAGTCATAGTGATGATCATGATGGAGACCACGAGCAGCTAGTGAGGTGGAGAAGAAGTACAAAGTCTCAATGGATGTTGTCAGGTTTTAAGTTGCTAAACAGGGATCGATCAGAAGAGCTTGGCAGAAAAGAATGGATACTGGCAGGTGATGTCGTCGTGGTCATCATCATCATTTAAGAAAGTACGTTGCTGCCGTTGGCAGTTGACGTAGGTAATGGAGATGGTTGCTGTGAACCTCATAGAATAGGTGGTTTGTTGTGAACGTGTTTGGCAGTAAACGAAGGAGAGCTTGGAAGTGATGAAGGTCGAAGAGATGCTCGAGATGAGAACAGGAGATGATGATGCCGATATCGATGGATCTTGAGTCTTCCATGGCTGTAAACTCGAGTAGCAAAACAGGTCGCTGCTGCCATTGACGATGGTGACTACTTGCAGGGAGACTGGCAGTTCAGCTCGTGAACGATGGTGACTGGCTGAGAGCTTACGGTGTTGAAAAGCTCGAGAGAAATCAGTGGGCTGTGCTCGGTGTTGATGGTGTTGAGTTTCCGTTGCTGTTGATGGCACTGACCGAAGAAACTCGATAAAGATGAACAGATAGGAGTTGTGCTGAGGCCGTTGGATATTCTCAGGCTAAAGAAGAGTTGTTGTATCAATGGTGCTTATGGGACCAAGAAATATACGATGATATTAATGGCAGTGTGATAATGATTATCGGGGATGGAGTTAATCGATGGCAGTGATGCGACGAAGGTATAAATTATCGGAGTTGATATTGCTGCCATGAAGAAGATAGTCGTTGCAGGTAACTGAAGACCGAGAAAAGAAACTGATGGGTACGACTTGTGTTGGAGTTAAGATGTAGTTGGGAACCATTTTTCGTGACCGAGAAACTAGCTGCGTTAATGATAGATATGTGAAGATTCCGAGCAAGAGAAAAGATTTGACGCGTAATGGGGAGAATAGGAATCTGCTACAGCATGGAGTACCAAGCCAGATTTATCATGATTGCTGGAGAAGTAATACTGGCCCATATGGATCTGGCTGAAATCCCAAGCTAATCAGGAGCTGTACTCAAATTATTAGGGTACTCCATGTTGCACAATAGCAATATCATTTGATTTCCCAAACGAAGAAAATCTTCTTAGCCGACTTGGTGATCCATATCAAGTACGAATTTGGAGGAGTGTTAGGTTGGCTAATCCTATATAAATAGGCGTCAGGTGCAAGACCAAAAAATATACAATTTTGGGGAGAGAAAAATAGAGAGAGAAAAAGAAGAGAAAGGAGGTTATATTCTATTCTAGGGTTTACCCCTTTAGGGAAAACCAAGTTATTTTCTTATTCTTATTTCATATATTTTTCATGGGTTTTAGTAAATCCATGTGTAGCTAAATTTTACTGATTAAGGTATGATTTCAAAGTCCTGATTAATGAAACTTTAATTCTTTTCACAAATTTATTTTGAGTTTAATTTTCTTGTCGATTGTCTCTATTAATTTTAGTGTCTAAGATTACTATTGGGTTATTCAATTGGCCATTTGAATTGACCTGATAGTAGTTCTTCTACTAGTATTGGGGTTGGTGATACGTGTAATAGTCACTCAATTCCATACACAAGTAGTACATAAAAGTTAAACGACATAGGATTATTGGGATTTAAGTAATTGTGTATAGAGATGACACTAGTAAAGAAAATATTACATCAGACGAGGCAAAGGAGAAAGATCAAAGACAATGATTGATGAGTTTACACAAAGGAAGAATACACAAGCGGGATTTTGAAGGAAAGAAAATCACGATGCTAGGATCAACCTAATTCACAAAACATAATGCATTCGATGGGTTACACCTTGAGAGCTTATTCATGGTGGCTCGATGGATAGAATCTAGTATGGATACATCGGAAGTCGAGCGCTCCGTATCCGGTGGATCAAAGTTTAAAACTAATGGAAGTATCCATTATGCAAAAAGCAAGAGGGAGGAGGAATTGTTGGTATAGAATTCCGGTAATGAAAAATTCAAAAAGATCGGGAAGAGTTTGAAAGGTGGAATGCCCAAATAAGCCATTATAAACTCAAATATGAAATATTATCCTCAACCTGGGTAGTCGCGAGACTTTTGGCGGAAATTTCCTTTGGAGGAAGATGAAGCGGTGGATGAAATGATGGATGTGAAGAAGAGCATGGAGACCCAAATGATTTGTTAACGAACCGGATAGGTGGGAAATATTGCGACGGATCATCAAATGGAGAAGGTAATGGAGTGGGAATTGTTGTGATTTCATGAGAAGGCAATAAATTAGGGGATAGTAGAGCTTATTGTTATTCTACAAGGAAACTTAGGCTTGTCATATTTGTGCAATGATGCAGAGGCAATAATACTAACGCGAGGGTAAGACGAGATCAATGGGTCCTTACATGCAAGTGTAAAGACGTCCTGCGATTTCGTCGCAAGACGACTTGACAATGTCATGGGGCTTTACTTTCGCAAGAAAGTTTAGGCACAATCATATTGTCGCAAGCAAAATATCCTCAGAGGCAAAAATACTTGAAAAATGATAAGACAAGGTCAATGGGTTTTTACATGCAAATGTAAAGACGTCTTGATTCAATAAAGTGGTGGCAGTAGTAAGACCTTTAAATAGGAAGGTCAAACTTAGAAGACCATCAAAAATGATAAGGCAGATCAATGGGTCATTACATGAAAATGTAAAAGGCGGCCTGCGATCTTGTCGCAATGAGAAGAAATAAAGTGAAATTCTTAATTGGGATGGTTTTACTTAATAAAAGATTGTAGTTTTAACATGCTCTTGAGATTATGTTCAAGCATCTTAAATAAGAGAAAAAGGAGAAAATAAGGGGATTACTCGATCAAAGACTTAATCCTTACAAACAAAAGAAGTTTTGATAAATTACAAAGAAAGTTTAACTACATCAATATTATCAACCACAGAGGATGGTTGAGAGCCTTTATCAGCTTCACCTTCACCGGTTGGTGGATTTTCATGTAAATGATTTCAAGACCTTCATTTCGATGGTGGATTTTCATCGTGAATTTTTTTCACTTCGGATCTTTGTTGACAACTTCAATATTGATATCTTCGCCGCTTTCATAGTCATAATCACCGGAGAATCGGGGACTTCATCATCACTTACTTCCAAAGGATCAACATGAATAGGGATCAAGGGACTTAGACAATAAAATCTCATTCACAAGGACTTCAGCTTTGAGGGGAATTTGAAGCAACGTTTTGACGATTCTTACTATCTATGTAAGACATATAATCAAATCTTCGTTCGCACGGTCGCGAGAACGAGCAAGAGAGGCAGCGAGTAACCCATTTTCTTTGCGAATCTTAGAGTAATCTGATTCGAGGGTGGAGATAACGAGCGAAGGCATAACAAGTGCACAAGATTAAAGAAAACTCTTACAGAATATTTTTGGAATTTTCAGGATAATTAAAGATTTTTTTGGAATAAATTAATGAATTAAGATAGTCAAATAATATGACTACCTTCCTTCTGAGAAGTAAGATGCTGAATTAAAGCTGCAAAATTATTCCCCAAACAGTCCATGGCATCATCAAATGTATCTCAAACTAGGCCTTTCAATCGAGCTCGCAAGCTTTTTCATTCGAAACAAGTATAGAATTCTCGGTCACAAGGGTAGAGTTGGATTTTTCTAATTTGGAACATTGATCCTTGAATTGGTTTGCTTTTAGACTCAAGGTTATTCTACCGAATAAGTTTATCTCTCTCAAGTAATTTCTTCAAGTTGGTTTTTCAAAGTGTGAATAGATTGTTCTTGTTCTTCACGTAATTTTTGTAAATCCACCTTGTTTGTGCTTCCCGAGAAAGAGCGATAAAGTTTCCAACTCCAAATTAGCCTTAGTCAAAGAGTAAGAAAGGCGAGATAAGTCTTTATTAATGAGCTGAACTAAATCAAAGATTTGATTCAAAGAACTTCTTCAACAATTGATTGATTCCATTAATTTTTGGTTTAGAGCTTGAAAACAAGAGTTTGATCGTTTTAATTCTTTTCACAGATTATCACGATTAGTTTTGAAATTTTTGATTTTCAAGATAATTTTCATTTGTCGATTGACATTAATTTCTTCTAAGGATCTTGCGAGATTAGATTTTAGTGTCTAAGATTATCATTCACAAGGTCCGAGAGAACTTTGAAAGCCACGTGCAAGAAGAGGAATTAAAGAAGGAAGAGACGAATCATTCTTTGACAAAGGAACATCATGAGAAGAGAGATTTGAAGTGATGACAGGGACATTGATGGTAGGAGAAGGAATAAGTTCATTTTGTAGTAGGACTATGAGGAACTTGATCTATGAGTTGAGACATAGGATTATTGTCATTTGCGACAAGATTACGATGATTTAGTATGAGGGAAAAGGGACATGGGGATCTTTTGAGTTTTGTCAATCACTGTGAATGATAAATTAAGTGCAACGATATTGTTATTAAAAATAAATGCTTCTTAAAATACCTTATCACTCAGGCTTTCTTTTCAATTCCGGTGGATTCTTGTTGAGAACGAATCCAAAGAAAGAGGGGGTTCTTCACGGTGAACTTGGTGCTGGGTTTATTCATAAAACAAAAATGGCAGAAAAGATTAAAAGGAATAAGATAATCTCAACAAGAAGCTAGTCACAAAATCAATCAATCATAGAATCAATCGAATCTAGCAAGGGATGCCATGGAAGTAATAGCGAGATAAGAAATAGTAGAAGGATGATGAACACGATGGTGAAGAAGAAGAATTGATAAAGGAGATGAAATAGAAGGAAAGAAATGATAAAAGACTATAAATAGGCAAGAAAGTGTTATGACCGGATAACATTAAATGTACCGGTAAAAAGGATGGTTTAAACACGGTCATTCCCAATTCATGGAAGTTGCGACGTATCGCACAACGTAAGGAGACATGCGAGAAAATGTAGTAGGTATTGCACAACATATTTTCTTATCATATGAGATTCAATTATTTTCCTAACTCCGAGAAGAGATTGCAAATCCATTATTTTCCATAACCCATGAGGCAAGAAATGATATTTCATACATATCTAAAAATCTCGGAACTTCAAAGAATAGAGGCAAGTACGTACTTTTCAAGTTATTCTTCACAATAAAAATTGAGTATTTTTTCTTAAAGAGCTTATTCATGGTGGGTAAGTCATTAGGAGAGAGAAACGGAGAGAATGTTTGTAAGTTCTTAAGTGTAATTCCATCTTAGGTGTAAACATTTCAAGAAAGTTATTAATAAACATTCATAATTGTTCATCTATTATCTTTTGAATGGATTAGTTAAACAAAATTTAGTGAGGTGTATTGTGGGGGATACACCCTGAGAGCTTATTCATGGTGGCTTATTGTTATTCGGGGATAGTAGAGCTTATTGTTATTCTACGGTTGGTGACAATGGAAATTCTACAAGAAATAAACAAGTACTTTTATTAAGTTTCTTTCCAGTGACGGCGAATGATTCCTTAATCATCTTTATTTTATTTGTTATTCTTTTTATTTCACTTTAAACCAATCCCCCATTCGTTATTTACTTTATTTTGCTGATCAAATAACCTATCAATTACACAGCTCTCTGTGGGAACGATCTCTTACTACCCCTATATTACTAGTTAATTAGTGGGAAATATCTTGATTAATTTGTTGTGCCTACGACACGCATCAACAACGTAAGGATCTTTTGTAGTCCGGGTACAGTTGTTTCCTCCGGAGTTGTGAAGGGTGAAAAAGCGGGGGTCTAACAACCTCACCCAATATTTCGATTAACAATCTCTATGGACTAACTCTAATATACTTTTAAGAGAATCAACTAGACAGTCAGACTCAATCTTAATAAAAAGTATATCAAGGAGTTAATATCTCTATCTCTCGATTTGATCTATACTCAAGCAAATAGAAATATGCGAGTCTTTATCAAATACAGAGAGATATAAACTTGGATGGTATCAAAAACCAATATCCAAGGATCAATCAATTTCCAATCAACAACCAAAGGTTGGATTTCACAATTGATCGATACAACGCACAACCTGTGATATTTATATTGTGAAATAGAAATAACACAGACACCTAAAATTTTGTTAACGAGGAAACCGCAAATGCAAAAAAACCCCGGGACCTAGTCCAGATTGAACACCACACTATATTAAGCCGCTACAGACACTAGCCTACTACAAACTAACTTCGGTCTGGACTGTAGTTGAACCCTAATCAATATCACATTGATTCAAGGTACAGTTGCGCTCCTTGCGTCTCTGATCCTAGCAGGATACTATGCACTTGATTCCCTTAGATGATCTCACCCATGACCAAGAGTTGTTACGACCCAAAGTATAAGACTTGAATAAACAAATCTGTATCACACAGAAAAGTCTACGATAATAGATAAATCTGTCTCCCACAGATAAACCTACGAGTTTTGTTTCGTCTTTTGATAAAAAAAAAGGTGAACAAGAACTAATCAATAACCCGGACTTATATTCTCGAAGAACATCCTAGAATTATTGATCACCTCACAATAATCTAAATCGTATGGTAGCGAAACTAGATATTGCGGAATCACAAACGATGAGACGAAGATGTTTGTGATTTCTTTTTATCTTGCCCTATCGGAGATATAATCTCAAGACAATTATTCTATTGAACTCGTATGATAGAAAATGGCAAGATCGGATCGCTCAACTACAAGAAAAGTAGTTTCGTCTGGCTTCACAATCCCAATGAAGTCTTCAAGTCGTTAATCGACAGGGTCTCGAGAAGAAACCTACGATTAAAGGAGAATCGACTCTACAAAAACCAACTAGTATCACACAGGAGGTGTGGGGATTAGTTTTTCCAATTGCTAGACATATCCCTTATATATTTTTCAAATCAAGGTTTGCAATCCAAGTTACCTTGGTAACAAAGCATTCAATATTCATCGTTAGATGAAAAACCTGATTTATACAAGCTAATATCTTTCAACCGTTAGATCGAAACTTAGCTTGTCACACACACAAATGAAATGTATTTCATTTAGGTTTGAGTAACCGTACCTAAATGTGTACATTAGTTGGTTCACAAATGGTTGACCAATGGTTAGCCATAAGAGTACTTTCATATCAATTGTATTCATCTTCTCATAACTAGTTCAAATGACTCATAAGAACTAGTTAAAGAGTTGTTCAATTGCAAGGAAATCTTATGTACTACACAAGACACAATTGAAGCAAAATCGGTTTGATTCACTAGAATCAATTCATGAACAATATAGCCACGGTTTGCAAAGATTGCATTCCTTATTGTTTTATTGTTTAATTTCATGAACAACCGATTTGAGAAATAACTAGCTTGGGTACGCGTACGGGTATGCGTACCTTAGCTACAGGAATTGGGTTTGAAAACCCAGCAGAAATTTTCGGTTGAAAACTTTCGTGAGTACGCGTACCTAAGGTGACTGGTTTGTAAGTTCGTAAACTCCAAACTCAACAGAAATTCACAGACGTGAACTTCCGCCAGTACGCGTACCCAACCTATCTCCTTCACCAATACCGCATGCACACATATGTACGCACTTGGTTTCCGGTACATGGACTTGTACACTAATGTGCGAACACGCTATATATGCTTATATCCATAGGTGGTTACGTAATCTCAACTCTACGTTTCAATCATTGAAACATTCTTCTATAATGTTAATAGTCGTTAGACCTAAAGAATCGACTACCGTCATCAAAGTCATTTTCAAGATTGAAACGTCATCATGACTTTCGTCACGGGTAAAGATGAAAAGTGGTTAAAGCGAAAGCTTACAAACACATATTTCGAGAAAAAGATAGGCGAGTAAACTCGGCTCGAAATAGCAAATGTGTATGTATGAAAACCATCATACTTATACGACTGTTGTCTCAAGAGTAGGAGATAGATAGACTTTTGAGTGCTAGATAAGTTCAAGTCTCCACATACCTTTTTGGTCGGATGAAGTTCCACTGGTTCCTTGAGTAGTTCTTCGTCTTCGTAAGAGAATCGCCATGGAGTCTGGAGCTCAACTATATTTAACTATCCTAGACCGAGACTTAGTCGTAAGTAAACTAGAAATCAAGACGTATAGTTTTGATCACTAATATTGACAAACATGCTTGAGATAGCAACGCATGCAAGTTCGACCGAGCAATGCTCTAACAATCTCCCCCTTTGTCAATTTTAGTGACAAAACTATCAATACATACGGATACAAAATAAATAAAACTTTGTAGCTTCTCGTCCACATGCTTGATCTCCTTGGTGCATCAAAATTACTCGAAAACTTCATCTTTTCCAAGTATTCCCATGATTCCATAGATGTTCAATTCAACATCATAGTTGTTGAAGTCCCGTAGCCATAACAATGAGAAAACAAAAGCTCTCGATCATTGTTATACAGTGTCATAGTATTATTACACGGCATCAAAGTTCTTATATCACAACTTCGACAACAATACTATGGTGATATATATCACTCCCCCTTAGTCAATACTTTCGTCTCAACATGAAAACCACTCCCCTTACATAATGATCCGAAAACCATATGTATTTGTAGTGTGCACTACATATTAATTCTCCCCCTTTTTGTCAATAAAATTGGCAAAGGTACGAAAACGGGATCCTAATGAAATTTTCACGGAGATGCTTCAAGACCAAAGAAAAGGACATATCAACTTGTTTAGATGCAATCATAAAGCCAAAGCTAAATGCATTCATCAAGGAGTTTATAAAGATACAAGATAACCCCTAAAAATTCCACAGCCGCACTCCCCACAAAGATATGGAAATTAAGCGCAAGTTCAAAAGAACTCTCCCCCATTTGATGTCATTCCCGAGAGAACAACAAGAGCGACCTATCTTTTACGAGAAAAGAAGGATTTTATTGGACACCAAAAACCATAAAATGATTTTCTATATCCAAAATTCTCAATTAAACTAATCACAAGAGAACTCACGATCAATTTAATCGGAATACACAATCAAATTAAACACAAAAGTGATCAATTTAATTGAACATGCTCGACATAAGAGAACTTACGGAGGTACGACTATGTTAACCATAAAGGAATGATTAACTCAATCGTTTTATGCTCAACACAAGAAAACTTATGGAGCATTGCAATACACATAAAATATGGATCAGAGAAAGATCAATACTGCGGCATAGACAAAGATTCATTCTATTTTCCATCACTATTTGCACAATGACATACAATAGACATGATCCTTGTAAACAAAAGATTTTAACCTATCTTCCATCAATGAATTGACATAATAGGCTTAACTTTTGTTTGTCAAAAGTTCATCAATCTGTATCAGTACTTGCATATCATCATATAAAAGAGATAACTTTTGACCTCGTATGGGACAATAATAGTTCACGGACGCAAACACACATATCCCATAACATATTGCAATATATAAAACCATAAAGATTAATAATGCGAAAATCATCTTCCAAACAATTTTAGAGTTAAAATAAATAAATCTAAAAATAAAAGATGAAAATAAATGGACATAGCTATGTGTAATCACAATAATGGATATTCCAAACTCTAGTTAATCTTCCTAAGATACAAGAATAAAATTCTCATAAGAAGACTTTCTAGACATTAAGATCTTTGAAAAATTCATTGTCGTCCCCGAACTCCTTGTTGTCAACAGCCATTGGAACATATGGTTCATGGAGGAACGAGTCAATACCAATAAACCTTCTTGGTTGATGATGTCGAACCAGGGCCTTCTGAATTTCTAATGATCTTAAAACACAAGCCTATATTTGATGAATCTCTTTTCTTGCCTGCTTCAACTCTTCAAGTACATCAGAAAACTTTTGATAATTTGAAGGAACAACTCTTGGCTTCCTCATATTCCTTCTTTTTCTTTTCAAAGTTGGAGGCACATGAGATTTCTCTTTTTCCTTAGTGATTGATGGCTTAACAATCATATTGATATTTTTTCCATCATAAGACATGATGCATGGAGTTTCCATGTAAGTGCGTTTTTGTGAGAGGAATTCACAATCAAACCTCAACAAGCAGTCTTAAGATATAAAGAGTATCAAAGAAGTAAAAAGGAATGTAGGGTTTTGAAACCTTTAAACAGGTTTGAACACGTCCAACTCACAACCCTATAAAGAGTATAATTGTCGATAATAACCCTCTTCTTTTTAGCAATCAGGTCCTTTCCAAAATCAACAGAGATATGGAGGAATTCCACAACCAAACTACAAAGCTAGAAAACAAAAAAAAAATTTATTTTAAAGCCTGAGGTGTGCAAGATCTTGTCTCTTTTAAACAGGCACATGAGACAAGATGCACAAAGACAACACAATCAAGTTGTGTTGTGGTGAACAATAATATGTCCACCATGATCCTTTTGGTTGGATTTCATGGAACCTTGCCTTTCCTTATGAATAGACCATGTTTTCTTTTCCACTGGTCTAAAATCTCTAAATCTATCTTTGGAAACTACTTTCTTTGAAGAAGATAAGATCTTACATACCTCAGCTGTTTTCTCCGCTAATTTAAGCTTGGTAGCTAAACGATCTGCTCTTCTTTGAAGCTTGTTGATATATCTCATCTTGTGTTTGTACTTGAAACACTTTGAAAGTTCATGACCCTTGAGAGAACAATAGGAGCATGTCAACGTAAGAAATGGATCAGGTATTCGTGAGGCGCAAGCTGCTAGGCACACTGTAGGTCCTGAAACATTAAACATGGAGTTTCCAAACGAAGGGTCAATTGAATCTTCCATCTTGACTGGGTTCTCTTCTAGAATATTATCAATATTGATGTATGTATTGCTACAATTATCAAAATCAATATTTTCACATAGAAGAGCAACACTTGATTTTTTGTCATCATCGGATCCATAATCGTCGGACATCTCATCAAGTGTCGCAGCAAGACCTTTGTTCCCAGTGTATTTTCTACGATTTGGGCACTCGTTTGACCAAACCCTTTACACTTAAAGCACTGAGTCGTATCCTCGTCATCAGTTTCATCTGTGTCCCTGTTTTTAGGAGGAATACGATTGTGAGGTTTTACTGATGCTTTTGGCTTATCTCTGGTGAACCGTTTACTTCTCTTCAAAAGAAGGTCTCTAAACTGTCTTGTGATCATCGAGACTGATTTGTCAAGATCTTCATCTGATGAATCTGTCTCAGAGTGATCATCTTCAGAGATATACACATTTTTACTCTTATAAAGTAATTTTGTGTCTTTCAGTGCTTTGAACACAACATCCTTAGATTTGGTGAATGTTCATGATCAAAGATCTTAAGCTTCCCAACCAGCGTATTTCTGGAGAGATTATCAAGGTTATTTCCATATACGATGGCATGCTTCTTAGAATCGTATCTAGATGGAAGCGATCTGAGAATTTTCATCACAATGTCCTTTTCAGAAATAGTCTTACCCAATGCAAAAGATGCATTAACAATTTTAGACATTTTGTGATTAAACTCATCAAATGAATCTTCATCTGCCATACGAAGGTTTTCCCAGTCGGAATTAAGGTTTTGAATCCTAGCTTCCTTTTCACTGGTATTACCTTCGAATACGGTTTCTAAGATATCCCAAGGATCTTTAGACCTAGTCCAATTTGACATATGGTGCTGAAGATTTGGGGTAATGGCATGTATGATGGCATTCAAACCGCCAGAGTTTTTCTTTGCAACAAGTATCTAAGCAACATCATATTCGCCAATATTCTTTAGAACAGTAGTGTTACCTATTGCCACAACGGGAGCATCATAGCCATTAACAACATATACCCATGATTGAAAATCACGCGCTTGAAGAAAAGCTCGCATAGCAATTTTCCACCATAAGTAATTTGAGCGATAAAAGACTGGTGGTACGTTAATAGAGATAGCACATCTGTCCATAGAGTCAGATCGCTACAAACACAGACTTTTGAGGTCTTGAACGTGTTTGCCTGTTATGATACCAATTGAAAAAGCGGGGGTCTAACAACCTCACATAATATTTCGATTAGCAATTTGTATGTACTAACTCTAATATACTTTTAAGAGAATCAACTAGACAGTCAGACTCAATCTTAATAAAAAGTATATCAAGGAGTTAATATCTCTATCTCTCGATTTGATCTATACTCAAGCAAATAGAAAACTGCGAGTCTTTATCAAATACAGAGAGATATAAACTTGGATGGTATCAAAAACCAATATCCAAGGATCAATCAATTTCCAATCAACAACCAAAGGTTGGATTTCACAATTGATCGATACAACGCACAACCTGTGATATTTCAATTATATAATAAAATATATTGTGAAATAGAAATAACACAGACACCTAAAATTTTGTTAACGAGGAAACCGCAAATGCAAAAAAAACCCGGGACCTAGTCCAGATTGAACACCACACTATATTAAGCCGCTACAGACACTAGCCTACTACAAACTAACTTCGGTCTGGACTGTAGTTGAACCCTAATCAATATCACATTGATTCAAGGTACACTTGCGCTCCTTGCGTCTCTGATCCTAGCAGGATACTATGCACTTGATTCCCTTAGATGATCTCACCCACGACCAAGAGTTGTTACGACCCAAAGTATAAGACTTGAATAAACAAATCTGTATCACACAGAAAAGTCTACGATAATAGATAAATCTGTCTCCCACAGATAAACCTACGAGTTTTGTTTCGTCTTTTGATAAAATCAAGGTGAACAAGAACTAATCAATAACCCGGACTTATATTCTCGAAGAACATCCTAGAGTTATTGATCACCTCACAATAATCTAAATCGTATGGTAGCGAAACTAGATATTGCGGAATCACAAACGATGAGACGAAGATGTTTGTGATTTCTTTTTATCTTGCCCTATCGGAGATATAATCTCAACACAATTATTCTATTGAACTCGTATGATAGAAAATGGCAAGATCGGATCGCTCAACTACAAGAAAAGTAGTTTCGTCTGGCTTCACAATCCCAATGAAGTCTTCAAGTCGTTAATCGACAGGGTCTCGAGAAGAAACCTACGATTAAAGGAGAATCAACTCTAGCAAAACCAACTAGTATCACACAGGAGGTGTGGGGATTAGTTTTTCCAGTTGTTAGACGTCTCCCTTATATATTTTTCAAATCAGGGTTTGCAATCCAAGTTACCTTGGTAACAAAGCATTCAATATTCACCGTTAGATGAAAAACATGATTTATCCAAGCTAATATCTTTCAACCTTTAGATCGAAACTTAGCTTGTCACACACACAAATGAAATGTATTTCATTTAGGTTTGAGTAACCGTACCTAAACGTGTACATTAGTTGGTTCACAAATGGTTGACTAATGGTTGGCCATATGAGTACTTTCATATCAACCGTATTCATCTTCTCATAACTAGTTCAAATGACTCATAAGAACTAGTTAAAGAGTTGTTCAATTGCAAGGAAATCTTATGTACTACACAAGACACAATTGAAGCAAAATCGGTTTGATTCACTAGAATCAATTCATGAACAATATAGCCACGGTTTGCAAAGATTGCATTCCTTATTGTTTTATTGTTTAAGTTCATGAACAACCGATTTGAGAATAACCAGCTTGGGTACGCGTACGGGTATGCGTACCTTAGCTACCAGAATTGGATTTGAAAACCCAGCAGAAATTTTCGGTTGAAAACTTCCGTGAGTACGCGTACTGGTTTGTAAGTTCGTAAACTCCAAACTCAGCAGAAATTCACGGACGTGAACTTCCTCCAGTACGCGTACCCAACCTGTCTCCTTCACCAATATCGCATGCACACATATGCACGCACTTGGTTTCTGGTACATGTACTTATACACTAATGTGCGAACACACTATATATGCTTATATCCATAGGTGGTTACGTAATCTCAACTCTACATTTCAATGATTGAAACATTCTTCTATAATGTTAATAGCCGTTACACATAAAGAATCGACTACCGTCATCAAATCCATTTTCAAGATTGAAACCTCATTATGACTTTTGTCACGGGTAAAGATGAAAAGTGGTTAAAGCGAAAGCTTACAAACACATATTTCGAGAAAAAGATAGGTGAGTAAACTCGGCTCGAAATAGCAAATGTGTATGTATGAAAATTATCATACTTATACGACTGTTGTCTCAAGAGTAAGAGATAAATAGACTTTTGAGTGCTAGATAAGTTCAAGTCTCCACATACCTTTTTGGTCGGATGAAGTTCCACTGGTTCCTTGAGTAGTTCTTCGTCTTCGTAAGATAATCGCCATGGAGTCTGGAGCTCAACTATACTTAACTATCCTAGACCGAGACTTAGTCGTAAGTAAACTAGAAATCAACACGTATAGTTTTGATCACTAATATTGACAAACATGCTTGAGATAGCAACGCATGCTAGTTCGACCGAGCAATGCTCTAACAGAGGGACGTTCTGCTTGTGAAGGAACTTCTACGATAGCCGGGCGTACAACATAATGATGCGAGTACTTCCAATGACTTCTTAGAAAGGTTGGTTCGGTCTCATAACCTTTATCAGCCAATTCCCAACCAGCCATATCCAACACAAGTCCTTGTTCTTCCCTTCCACTCCAATGTGCAAGAATAGGATTTGGGTCGTAAACTACCATAGTATAGTTCTCATTTGCTTGGCATTGAGGAAAGTCATGAGAGAATTTCTGATAAGATGTATCAGTAAGATCTTTCTGCTTGTACCCAAGTTGGAGCATTACACGGCGAGGGTTGTGCATAACAAATCCTTTTGGATGAAATAACGGTCCGTTTAAAATGAAACATTGTCACGCCTTGCAAAGTGAATTCCTCTGGCATTCCTTATATGGGTTAAACACAACATCTTATACAGCCACGGAGTCCAAAGCCAATCTCATTGCGAATAACCGTTTCTTGTTATTGGGCCTCGGGGTATTGTCGAAGAAGTATCTCTGACTTAGAGACTCATGTTGTTGATAATCAAGTACAATCTTCAATCCTTTATACCCTATGAACAATTTTGGGAAGTGTTCATAAGCCCACACCTATGCCAATGAAAGATCGTTAAAATGAAATGTATAAGAAAAATAATAATTGGAAACTAACAAATTTAATGACAACGATCACAAAATAACTAGTTCACTATACCTGCATTACGGTGAAATTCCCATTAAATTGACGGGCGTTCGGCTTAGAAGCTCTACGCATTTCTACCAAAAAATGTGCCAAGAAAGCAGTGCCCCGTGAATACTCATGAACCTTTTCCAACGGATCCAAGTATTGTAGGTTGTTCATATGCACCCTGTTACCATTAGCGTCAGGGAATATAGCGGAGCCCAAGATGAACAACAGATAATCAGCGGCAGTTGCTGAACTTGGTATTCAATTCCTTTTCCTTCGTATTCCCAAACAATTCAGTGATATTGACGAATGTGATAGTCTTTGTCTGGGAATGATTTTTCTTGTACATATTTTCCAAAGTGGTTTCCTTGTCCCACCCAAACAACTTTGTAGTCAACTCATAGATCTTGTCCCACTCTAGGTCCTTACAGTGATCTCCTTCCTTAACGGCTTTCCCAAGAACCTATAGACATAGTATTCTTTGGACATCTTCGGGGATAATGGTCATCTCGCCAAAATGAAAATACATGGTATCAGTTTCACCAAAAAACCTCTCCAAAAATCAGTTCGCCGTGACGGTGTCAGTGGCCACATAATTTTCTACCGTGGGATACAACCCAGATGCTCTGACTATTGCTTGAACATCGTCACACTCCAACTCTAAAGGCCATAAATCCGATTGTTGATGGTGGCTAACACTGAAGGCTTTCTTGTGGTCCTATAAAAACACACCAAAATTAATTAAATTCACTTGATCATAGATAAATAATATAATAACAAAATGCAAACGTCTTACATAAGTTTGATAGATCCAACGAGCCCAAGAGTGTTTGTAGTCAAATAAGAGTTGCGGGTTTATCGGTTGACCCCACTGTTTGCCATATTCGCGGTCTGGAATCATGTCATATCTTTTAGGAAGGTGGGTTGGGGGTCCCTTTTCCTTTTTCTTAGGGGCTTCATCTCCGACATCAGGTTGTTCTAAGCCACCTGCTTATGAGGATGAGCCACTTGCTCGGGCCGGTTCAGGAAAATTTTCCCATTCATCATCATCATCACTGCTTGTGTCGCCCGTACGATCCCGAATGACGACCTTAGCACGATCCGGATCAGAACGACTACGTCGAGGCCGAGAAGACTTAGGTTTTCCTTCTTCAATAACTTTGCCCTTTCCTTTCTTCATTTGTGCTGCTCTAGACCTATGTTCCAATATGTAAACTGAGTTATTTGGAAATTGAACATAACATCAATGCCGGCATATGTGCCGGCGTACTAAATAATTAACACCCCATGCCGGTTTTTCACGAATTTATACAGAGAATTAACATTTTTAGGGAAAGCCAACCGGCATGGTGTGTAAACATATCGACACTGCCGGAAGTGGTGTCGGCATTGTAAGATAGATATTATGTATGCCGGAAATGGGGGATTTTTGTACATAGTTTTTAAGAAAAGAGGCTAATAAAAACGGCATGGTATTGATCAAATATACAAAGCCGACACTCAAAACTGGCATAGTATTCAAATAATTTATATGCCGGCAGGTTCATGCAATAAAATAGGGATACAAGACATATAATCTGGCATGATTTTCAAATTGAATTCTACCGTGAATCAAACATGTAACTGAATTTCAATTGACTAGATTGTAATTTCAAAATTTTCTTTTAGTGTGGTAGAAAGACTAAACAAGCTAGTTTCACTTTATGTTTTCTAGTATGGGATAAACCCTAAAAATACTTCAACTCAACATATACATCACTTATCGGATCAAATTTGTTATTCTCGCCTCACCAGCAGACTCTTCAGGCACTTCTTGCGCTTTGGATTTTGATTTACCACCATCATCAACAGATTCTTCAGGATTTTGTTTGGGTTTTTCACGAGGTTTACGACGACCCATTCTCTTTGGTATAAAAGATAAAACAAATGGAGATTGAATACCAAGAGAGATTGAATAATTTCCTTTATATAACCGTCACTTAAATAGAATCCGTGAGTTTGTAACCGACGCATAAATGGTATTAAGGAATTTGTAACCGTCAAATTAGTGGGATATAATAGTTTGTAACCATCACATAAGTGGAATTAAAGAGATTGTAACTGCCGCATAACTTGAGTTTGTAACCGTCAGAATGCCGGCATGGAAAGATGGTACAATCCAATGTCGGCATTCTGATAATTAGTTTAAATTGTAACTAGAATTCCGGCATTGTATGTTGATCACAATTCAATGGCGGCACGTGTAACGGTATAGTTGTTGGTTATTTTTCAATGCCGGCAGTGGAAATAAACTTAATGAAATAAACAACATTAACCACATAATCTTAAGGAAATAAACTTAAAAATATTAACCCAAACTTCCTTCATATTAATCTTAAGGAAATAAACTTAAAAACATTAAACACTTGAACAACGTTACACATAAAATGAAAGATCTCAAGCTAATTGCAACTACCATCATTTCTTGGAACGAGATTCAATCAACAAAGCAGCTTTGAAATGCCTAAAAGGTTCTTTTCTCCACTTGATATATGCGTCCTGAGCTTGATACCTATTCCCTCTGTATCTTGCGAGAAACTCGTTGTATTTACGACATAATTTTATGAGGGAAATTGTCTGATTCCTTACATACTCATCCTCGTAATCCATTTTGCGTTTCTTGCACTTACCGTCCTCAAACTTCGGCAAATAGGACCATTACTAACAAGACCCCAAAAAAGATCTAAAGGGCGATGATCTTCCGGGAGATCCGATATTATGTAGTAATTTTTAATCCATTCGGTTTCTTCCTCAACATCCACTTCTATCTTCGCTTGTTTTACACGTTCGTATATTTTTTTGGTTTCTTTGCGATATTTTGCTTCTAGTGCTGCCTCTTCTTCTTCTTCTCTTTTCCTTTTAAGTATCTCTTCTTCCATTGCGGCAATTGTCTTGGTGGTTTCTTCCTTCCTTCTAAGTTTTTCTTGTATAATGGCAATTGAGTTGTTGGTGGATGATGATTGATTTCCTATCGAAGTCGATAGTTTGTTCTTCTTAAGTTTTTCTTTTTCCATGAAAATAATGAAATCGTTAGTTGATGATGGATTTGCCATTGGAGATATGTGTTTGAGCAAACTTTTTTTTTTAGGTATCAAGTGCAATGGGTGTATCAATTCCTTTAAATAGATGAGGACACAACGGCTATTTTCCACTTTATTGTACCAGCATTGTCAGTAACCTGAATTCTACGCCGGCAGTTCTGTTTACTGGTTTATGGTTTGAAAAAATAACCGTTGGAAAATGAATGTTAAGTCCCGGCACTAAACTATGGTTGACGATGTTGCCGACACTGAGTACCGGCGTAGAGGTGTATTACAATTCAATCCCGGAATTGGGTTTATTGTACACAGAAACATAAAAAAATTAGACAGTACTCTTTCCCGGCATAGAGTTATATACAAAAATCTACGCTGGCATTGATATTCCATTGAAATATGTTGGGTCTTTTGTTCCGAAACTATAATTTATTTCGAATGTAATCCTTGTCGACGGAACAACGAATGCACTTAGCATGTGCATCAAGCCTTTGAACCCCTAGGCGACCCTAGTGGACGAGGTATAGTCTCGTGAGGGTTTACATAGAGATCTACCCACAAAACCTACATTAAAACTTCTAAAGCCATCAATCTTCGTCCGAGGACGATACACCCTCCATCATCTCCGGGGCATACTCCGGGATTTTGTCTTCCATGAATTAATTGATAGCTTGCATCGAATGCGAATGCTTCCCCCTTTTCCTCCAAGTAGCGCGCTTTGACGACTTCATGCTACACAAACATAACACAAACTTACTTTGTTAGTGGTGTTTAGTAGGAAGGTCAAACAACATGGATCACGTAAAATAAACCACAAAAATACTTACAAATTGTTCAATGGAAAAATTAAAGTGAGGAGTGTCGAAAATCGGTTTTTGGATAGCTAAATAAGCAAGTATCGCATTTTCGATGACTAGGTGCCTATCATGAATTTGTTGAACACTTATTCCATTAGGATTCCCAAACTCTTGCCTATATCTGTTGTATACCTTAGCCCAAAAGGTTACGGCATCCACCCTTAGCGAAGACTGCCTTCTAACTCGAGTTTCAGCGTACCAAGCTTTGGTGATTGCCAAATCTTCATTTGAATCAAATGATGCCATTGCTTTGTATGTCGAGGTATTGGGAGAGTTAGAAAGAGTATATAATGATATGAGCTTTGGAGAGTATATGGAACTAGTTGTGTGTTGTTTTGTAGGGAGAACTAGTGTATTTATAGGATGGTGCCCAAATTTGGCCGTTATGGTAGTCAATCAATGCAATTGTACTTGTTAAAATTTGAATTTTGAACCAACCGGCATTGTAATAAGGATAAACAATCTGCATGCACATATTGTCGGCGTGGTGTTGTCTATAATGTCAATGCCGGAATTAGGTTTATTGTACACAAAAACCAAAAGAATTTGGACACTCTATACCGGCATGGTGTTTATAAATATAATTTACGCCGGCATTGAAATGCCATTGAAATATTTTAACATTTTGTGCCGGAACTATAATTTATTTCGAATGTAATCCTTGTCAAAGGAATGACGAATGCACTTAGCATGTGCATCAAGCCTTTGAACCACTTGGTGACCCAAGTGGACGAGTTGTAGTCTCGTGAGGGTTTACATAGAGATCTACCCACAAAACCTAACCAAAAACTACCCTAAAAACCTAACCAAAAAGCACTAAACCTATAAATCTTCTTAAGAAGAATCCGTCTCCGATTCACCCAGCTGGTGATACTCCGTGACTTTGGTTACGATGTGGTTCACGTTTTCATCAAACATGAATGCTTCTCTCTTTTCCTGTAAGTAACGCGCTTTCACGGCTACATGCTACAAAAACAACACACAAACTTAGTTTGTTACATAAAAGTTGAAAATAGTGGATTGTGTCGAATTGATCGTAAAGATACTTACGAGTTTTTGAGGGGACAATCTATTGTGGGTAGCGTGCGCGATTCGGTGTTTGATTTTTAAATACTCAACCACCGCACCTAGGATGATGTCGTGTCGTTGCTCGATTTGTTGAGCAGTTCTTCCTTTCGGGTTCCCATAATCGTGAGTAAATTTGTTAAAAATCTTCAACCACATTGAATCCCTGGTACTGTTATCTATAGTGGAAGGACGAGTTTCGGCGTACCATGCTTGGGTGATTGCTAAATCTTCCTCAGAGTCAAACGATGACATTTGTTGTATGTGGGAGTAGGTTCTATACTAAGTTATTTATAGATAACACTACTGGGGTTTAGGGTTTCGTAAGTTTAGAGTCTCAAGGATATAGTAAAGAACACAAGAGTTTTGGGCAATTGGGTCCAAGTATTAGCTCTCTATATATAGAGAAAAACCTCAACGGATAGTTTTTTTGAAATTCACATGTGCCGGCAATGAAGTTAATATGAACAGATAAACCGACACCTTGTTCCGGCGTAGATTACTACTAAATGCTCATGCCGGTACTTGGTTTTCTATTACAGAGATTGGGCCAAACCTGCAGAATATACCGGCATCGTTTCAACAAAAGCTTACAACACCGGAACCAACTACCGGCAGTGTTTATATTAATTCGACTATGCCGGTACCTGTGAATTTAAAAAAAAAAACTGCTAGTTTTTTTATTTAAAATAAGACCGTTAGAGCTTCATTCTATATAACCCCCCCCAAAATTCCTTTGGGAAAATGTACACAAAGCACCCACCAAATAACAAAAATCCTTCTCTCAAGACAACAAGCCTCAAAAAATAGATCAAGCAAGCACGGTTCAAGCTTCACAAGCAATGGGAGATTCATCAACAAGCTCTATTTGCAAACTACCATCAAACTCTACCTGCAATGTAAGTAGATTCAACATTACTAATGATGGATTTTTGTAAGTCAAATCTTCTCTACTAGGACGTATCACTAATATAATCATCTCATACAGAGCCATCAATGCAGCTGTCAAATTTGCAAGTCTCCTTCTCATCAATCCATGGATCGTCCTTTTATTTATTCGAAGTGCAAAAACTGTGATGGGACACGCCGGTTTTGGATTGCAAAAACTGATGATGCTCATAATGGAAGAATGTTTCTAAGGTGTTTGAATCACCCAAAGTGCCAAGAGTTTCAATGGTTTGACAAAGCTGTTGCACTAGCAGACGATGATGAGTGTTATATGAAGGGAAAGGAATATGTTGAAAGAGAAGATGAACCAATGAGGATGGTCCTTGACACCGAGATTCCAGACGATGTCTTCGAAGATATTCGTGAAAGGCTCAAAGGTTCCGCAATTGTTGAAAAGGGCTGGAAATAGATTATGAGATCATCTTTAACCAAAGTTACTCTATTCCATGTTTTTCAGCATGTTTTAATTTAAAGTTTCAAATCTAATGTAGTGGATTACTTAGGAATGAAATAAAAGAGCATTCAGAAAAACTATCGGAAAAATCTAAGTTCCAAAACCAATATCGGCATTGTAGTTTAATCCAAACCAATGCCGGTTTTCTGGAATAAATATCCAAGTCTAACAAAATCAGAATTCCGGCATGGGTTTAATAAAAATTTCCATGCCGGTACGCTACCTAATAAATATTGCAATGCCGGTATTGTCCAAATTCTTTACAGGAACTTAGACCCTTTCATCCCCTTAGTTTCGGTATGGTGTTAAAAAAATAATTCAATGCCGGTACAGTCCCGGCGCTGTAGAACCTAAACGTTACAATACCGGCACCTCTAGTGTAAAGAAAACTTGCAAAGAAAACATTTCACTAGAAATATAGACATGTTCAACATAAACCAAACAACCGGATTGTGCTTAAATGTTCTTAATCCAGGTATCATAAACCAAAAGTAAACCAAACAACTAAAGAGTTAACCATGAAGTACAAACAAAAACAAGTACGTAATTGTTCAAGACGTAACAACCACCATCCAAATGAAGAAACACAACTAAAGAGTTAATCACTTGGTATTTTGCTTCTTTTGGGCCGCCACCTTCCTCGTTTCCCCGAACAAAGCCTTTGCACTTGGGTCTTCAATTCTATCAAGCTTTTCCTCGACTTCCTTCATTTCTTCAAGGGATAACACCTCTCCTTCCTCATACCTGCAACCAAACATCTTCTTCAACTTTCCAAGCCGACGCCACTAGTTTCATACATCCAATACATAATTAGTATATATATGCTAATAATTATGTGTACATTAAACGACTAAGCAATTAAAAATACTTACTAGCAATCCAACGGTCTTATTAAGTTGGGCCATTGTAGGTGGTGCCTATGTAGGAGTTGGAACGAGAGGGTTTCTCTGGGGTGGAACTTGGACATCGTCCGGGCACACGAAAAAAGGATGTGACCATTACAGGTAATCATCAATGTAGTTGGGATCGGCTTCATCACCGTTGTTCACAAGCTCCCAATTACTAATATCTACCAAACGACTTGGTTCCCTATCCCTCCAATGTGTTGGTTCTGGAACTGGATCATACACTACCCTCAATTTTGGGGAAGTTGTAATGCACTCACCCAAGTTAAGAGCATACCTTAAAGTAGAGGTTGTCATGAAACAAGGTAATTGCTTATATCCAAGTTGCTGCATCACACGTCGAGGATCAGCCATAACGTATCCCTTTGGGTGGAATAACGGTACATTGTAGAATGCAACGTTATTATACCTCAGAACTTGGTGGTTTTCTCTAGCCTCCTTGTAAGGGTCGAACACAACCTCCTTGGTAGTCATCGTATCCAGAGCCAATCTCATATTTGTCAATCGATGATTGTTACCGGGCTTCGGAATATTGTTGAACTGGTATCTCTTAGCTCTAGGTGTCTCGGGCTCGGGAAGGTCTATGATCTTCAAGAAGGCGTAGTCCTTGAACAATGTTGGGAAGTGTTCATAAGCCCACACCTATACCAATGTGAAATAATACATATCATAAGCAGTAAATTTTGTTTCTAAGTTCATAATAAGGGTATATATGAACAATATACATAAGAACATAAGTTTATAAACAAAATTACCTGCAGCAGAGTGAAATTGCCGACAAATTGGTTTGTAATAGCCTTAGAGGCCCTTCTCATCTCCTCCATCAAATGTGTCATTACCACGGTGCCCCAAGAATAGTTATAGACATCTTCCAACGGATCCAAATGTTGAGGGAGGCTTGCATTAACCATGTTGCCACTAGTGTCAGGGAATACCTTAGTGCCCAAGATGAATAAAAGGTACACAACGACTGTATAACGAATCTGTGCAGGGTCCCATCCATCCTTCAAACTTCTTTCCTGCGATTTTTCAAACTTCTTCTTAAGCATCGTCAGCATGATTGTCTTTGTCCTACTACTCTTAGACAAGTAGAATGCACGTGCGTTGCACGTTGGCAAACATTTTCACTTAATATTCATTTGTCCACAGACACAGCAGTTTGCAACAAAACCGAATCTACGCATTGATTATGTTGTACTTTGCAAAAATACCAAACAATAAGACTGCAGTATTATGTTTACCCACTTAAATGGCCACTCCCACAAAAAACCAACATTATCGTGGAAATTTTAACAGTGGGGAGGCATTCCTTACATTATCATCCAGAAAGCATATCTAATTTGGTCACATCATTAGGCCCAACGGAATCAAGCTTATATCACGTTTGAATGATGTGAACCTGGGTCATCCAGGTCTCGCCTGCCTCAACTGGGGTTATATGATCGAAGTCCTATAAGAGTTATTGGGTAGCCACTGCGAAGAGATGAAGTGAATCTGGGAAAGTGACTACATGAGTGTAGATAAATCCATTAGCCAAACAGATAATACGGACTGAAATGAGGGCCACTGGCAAAACTACTAAACTATATGTGAAGAAAGGCAGGGGAGAAGAGCAAAAAAACAACGATGAAAGAAGGATCCCTGTGGCACATAACATAACCAATAACTGGTACTTTATATGCTTAAAGTTGCAAGTATGTCTTCACAAAAACAGGAGTCGTATGAATTTCTCAATGATCTAAGTATTTCAGATTATAGTGAAAGGAAGTTTCTACAACTAAATTGGATTTGGAGTTCCTATCTGTTTACACATTGAGTCACCTGTTTGGGGAAACTATTTTATACCATTTGGATGAAGCTGTAAATGAAATGGTACATGCATATCATATGAATGAAATCAGTATAAGCAATTTGTTAACTTTAGTATAAGCCAATTCAATTTGATATAGCAGACGATGCACAACAAAAAACTAGCAAAAATAAAGAACATGGAGAACAGTATCTTGCCCCAGCTCGTCACCTAAGTGAATCTGTTCTTTAAATCACCATTGTTCTAAGGGAACACATATTATAAGGGATTCTAGGCCCAAACATATCCAGTTACATGCCACAATATGCTCTTTCCTTAAAGACTACGTTCGACTATATATTGTGATAACTTACAAATACCTTTATTAAGTTTCAAAAAATTGATGGAAAAGATGGATTTGAATCCACCATCCATGCATTTGTTGTAGACCATGTAAACAACATCAACCTCTGTCACTAATTGTGCATACCCCTAAAAAGTTATCTGAAAAGAAACAATACACAAAGAGTAACCATAAATAGTCGTCTGATCAAGCAAATTCAAGCTAAAAATGATACTCCTAAAAAGGGGCAAATTCAGTATTATCAATCTGCTCTACCCTTTCAAATGGTATTCATTAAAAAGGGGCAAAGGTCCACCAATAACACATCCTAAAAATTTGTTGTTACTTGAGCATGACATGTAGTATTTAACCTTAAATATCAATAGCTTGAGCTAATTAGTTTATAGTTTAATTAGTTAACATACTTACCTGGACTGAATTGTTAAACACTTCTATTGTTGACGGCCCAGAAATCCTCCACCATGGCCCTCACTACAGCTGCATCAGTAACGTAATAAGAGATAGACCTGCAATTGCATAATCAACAATTAAACTTGATTCTGCTTTATGCTCTTCAAGTGAGTTACGAACTTGTGAACTTGTTGCACATGTGAAAAATCCATCCATGTAATAAAGAAATTGAAAATTTTAATATTCAATCTCATTCAAAACCATACATATAACACCCAGTTTTGTAGTATTATAAAAGATTGAAATTAGGAAATTTAACACATACCTTCATCAGCCAAATGAATGAAGGTTAATTGAGTAACTTTTTTTGAACATAGATTGATTGAGTAATTCGATTGAAACCTAATTTGATTTTGAATAGCTTTGTGTTTGGTCTGACTCAATTCTCTGTAGATCAAAGTATCTCAATTAAAACCTTATCTCAATTGAAACCCTAATGAAGAAGATTAAAACCCAATCATTTAGGTTATCTCTGAACCACCATCTTCAGTAGCTCAAATTTGAGTTCTAGGGTTCAGAAATATGTTAATGGAGGAGCTGATGTTTCTGATGTTACCAAGAAGCTTGCATACGACTAATGAGATTCGTGTCTGCATAAGCTAATGGTGATGATAGTGGCGTGGGTGATGATGGTGTTGATGGTGGTGATGGTGGAACCGAAGAGAGAATTACGATATGAAAGAGATAGATTTTTTCTGTAAATTTTTGAAAGATAAAGGGCATTTTCGTCGAGTAACCAAAAAAACCACACACATGGGAATCTTTTTTGGAATATTCCGAAATCAGATGGCTCAGATTTAAAATTTAATGATCGAACGGCCCATGTCGCTTAACTTTTGAGATTTTGATGATTCCTTGCTCTCATTAAAAGGGGGAGAGATACATAGAAGCTTTCCACTGAAGTTTTGTAGTCCCAACCCAACAGTTTGTTAGTCATGGCGTGCAACTTCGACCATTTTAGGTTCAGACAGTTATCTCCTTCTGCAATTGATATGCAAATAACATTCAAGCCTAGAATGTTATGAGCATCATCAGGGATCAAGGTCATCTCTCCAAATGGGAAGTGCATGGTATCAGTTTCGCCATGATACCTTTCGACGAAGCAATTGACTGTCACGGTATCACACTTCACATAATTTTCAACCAAACCATATAGACCAGAATCCCTTACTAATGTTTGGACCTCTTCGCATTCCTGAGACAAATCCCAATGAGTCGCGGTTTGGTTTCGGCAAACACGCACAGCGTTCTTATGATCCTGCAATTAGGAGATAATACGATTAAGGGATTTTACATAAATACAAAACAATAAATATGCACAAGATAAAAAATTCTTACATAGGTTTGATAGATAACACGAGCCCACGTGTCCTTGTAGCCAAATAGAATTCTCGGATCATCAGCTTCACCCCAAATTCTACCACGATCAAGGTCAGGTATCATGTCATCAGTATGAGGAAGGTGCGAACCTTTAAATTTTAATTTGACATTGCCATTGCCATTTCCCTTGCCTTGTGTCGGTTCTTGACTTGGCCCACCAACTTCGCTTTGGCTTGCTAATTGACTTGGATGAACCTCATTATCTTTCTCCTCAATTTCCTCTTCATCATGCTCATCGTCCTGAACTGTTCCAGTAGCCTCACGGGTTACGAGTCGACTACGGTCACGGTCACGACCACTATCCCAAACTTCACCTCTTGTATCAGCCCCTAAACGCTTGTTGCGACCTTGAACTTTCCCTCGAGGAGGCAGAGACTGAGGAGTACTAAAACCGTCCTTCATTTTTTTCTTAATGCCCCCATCTTTAATTTTTCCTTTGTTAGCTTCCTTGGATCTAGCCCTATATCAAAAGACACACGAAATGAATATAAAACAACTCACTTTCAGTCTTAATACCGGCACAGACTCATGGAATACCGACCATGCCGGGAAGACAAATGGCATAGTAATTTGACAAATACAGAATGCCGGTACACAATTCCGGCGGTGAACAATAACTATCGGCAATGCCGGTAATTTTTATGTTGTTCCTGGATGCTAAAAGAGAACTACCGGCACAGGATAAAAAAATTCAACTTTATGCCGTAACAGGATACCGGCACCGAATGAAACATCCAATCCATGCCGATACTGATAACAATTTTTAGGGGTGTCTCGGATACAAAAACAGCAATACCGGCATACTCGAGTAAATGTAAAACAATGCCGTAACTCTCTACCGGCATTGTACTCAACCTAATTTAATTGCAGGTACTTAACATTCAGTTTCAGGTGATTTTAATATCAGTATCGACAATGAATTCGTACCAAATTCAACGCCGTAACAATCGACCGACATTGTCTTCATTCTAGATTGAATGTCGTAGTTCAATACCGGCATTGTATTCATACTAAATTCAATGCCGGTACTCACTGAAACTCAACTGTTGGAGTTAGGTTTCACGATTCTAACGATTCTAACCTAAACCCAATGCCTTAAATCAATTCAAACACTCATAAACTAGTTCAAAATCACTTACCTTCTGACGGAAGCCATGTTTGCGAGAGGTTGATTGTCCGAGTTCGCTGCTTCTTCTTCTTCTTGCTCTTGAGCAATCAAAGCAAGCCTTTGTTCTAATTTTTGTTGAGCAATCGATTTTGAATTCGATTGGGCATATGATTTCTTTCGTGGAGGCATGGTTATGATTCAGGTAGGTTAACAGACGAATAAATTTTTGAATCGACGATTAATCGTCGATGAAGAACGGATGGAGAAGAAGATGGAAGAATTTTTTTTTCAAAACCTAAACCTAGAAGAGTGCCGGTACTGATTTGAGAATGGGGGATAAATGATTTTGTTTTAGGATTTTAAGTTTTAGTATAAAGGGTATTATAGTCTTTTCATAATGTTTTTAAATTAACCAAAGGGTATTTTTGTATTTTTCATACCCAAAAATCACCCCTTAGCAGACATTATGGGTTGGGGGAAGTAATTTATATCCCCCAATTAGTTTCAATATCCCCCATTCGCGCGTTCCTAAAGAAACTGATTAATTATTGATGGTGAAAGCATAATGAATTATTAGAAGGGTGTTTGGTTGTTCATATGCAGGTATAATGTTAATACATGCATTATAAAGAATTTAATGGAAACCCAACCCTAATGTTGTTTTCACCACCATCAAACTATCATCATCAGGTCATTGAAGCGTAATATGAAGAATCCCTGATGATTTCACACGTTTTTCTTTTTGTAGTAAGATTATAAAAAAACAACTGATTTATTTTGGAGAACTTTTACACCCAGATTTTATTTTGGTGGAATTGCTTTGTTGGTGGGGAAGAAGATTTATTTAACTAGTATTGCGACCATTGCTTTGTTGGTAACCTATCGTAAGAACTATCGTATTTGTTAACACAGGTGGTGTGGCATGAATGAATGGTGTGAATTGTATAAACTATGACAGCGGAAAGTATATGTTTTCTTAAATTCAAACCCCAAATTTATGATCTTTAGAGTAGTAATCAAGTTGCACTTAATATTTACCGTGTGATCGTTGTTTATAGAGTCCAACTTCAGAACATCCCTTTCTCTAGGTTTTGGTGACTCAACCTGACGCAAGCAGAAATTATTATTTGCATGGTGTTAAAAGCATCAAGGTGAGGCCTGGATTGCATCTCCAAGATTCATTTGGACCATTAAGGGCTTTTCTAGGTTCAACACTAACAAACATTGTGAATAACGTACGTCATTGCTGAAATTTTCTGCTCAGAGCTAAAAATATTTCTCTTTCCAAATTTGAAACAAACATTAATATAGATATTACACGACTTCAACCAAATTCCTTCTTCCCAGTATTAATCTCACAACCTAGAATTTTGTTTGTTGTGCTTCTTCTTTTTTGCAGTCATTCCTTACTTCTTTCTCTGTTGTTATTCCTGATTACAATTTGTTGATTTTTTTCCAGGGTTTTTACTTTGTGCTTTAGGAAGTAATTCAGAATAACATAGATGATGATGAAGAGGAATAGAAGAACAAGTTTTACGTATAAACACCATATAATTATCTTCTAATGTTTTTTTTTTATTATTATTATTCTTTTGATGTTTCATTATTTGAGGAATAAATCAATGGTCGATCATACCATAAGTTGCGTTTCCTAACATATGTATGTTTCTTAGTGAGGTAATTTTTCCTTTCTACCAGAGTCTACTACGATCATTCTTATCTTCTCTCCTCTCTGGAAACATCTCGAGCACACC
The DNA here is from genome assembly GCA_023531295.1 of Papaver armeniacum. Classification (NCBI taxonomy): domain Eukaryota; kingdom Viridiplantae; phylum Streptophyta; class Magnoliopsida; order Ranunculales; family Papaveraceae; genus Papaver; species Papaver armeniacum. Next base: position 177,417 of record JAJJWW010007662.1, read on the forward strand.
CTAATTTATCCGATTTAGTTTTTATTTCGTTTTTGAGTTACGCCTAATAAGATTCATAGAGATTACTGCAGTTAAATACTCTAAGAAGGAGACATCAACGGTAAGTAAATTTTGGTTGGCATTCAACTCCTTTCTTCATTCATTTATTTTTCTTAATTCAATTATCTTTCTGCTGGATTTTTTTTTCAGTGCTATATCCTATATATTATTCTTAAGGTTGAATTTTTTTTTTAGTAATTGGGAGTTATTTATCTCTTGCAATTCTAATTATTGTTATTGCTTCTTCTTTTTTCTAGGTATAGAACTACCTTTTTTTTCTCTTATTTGTGTTGCTTATTTTGCTGCGGCTGATATATTGGTGTTTCCTTCCCTTCCGCCGGGTGTTGTTTTTGCTGCTCAGAACCACCGTTACTCCATATGTTTATGGAGGGAACGGAAAGCCACATGTGATGAGTAATTTCATCGGGATTGCTCGCCCAAAATTCTTTATGTTTTTGTTGCATGGAAACGTTGATGTATATTCACCTATTGTGAACACAAAAATAACGATGGTAACTTCGTGTCCACAAACAATGTTCGCAGTAAGACTGAAAATACATTAATGATCGAGACATATATAAAACAACACATGATAAATGTAAAAGAGACTCTGAGCCTTCGGGCTCGTCCTCGTCTCGCCTCATAGATGAATCTACGAAGGGCTAAACGTTGCATGAACAATGAGCGATAAGGTTATAAATGCGGAATGTAAATGAGACAATGATTTATGTGGTTCAGCACTAAGGCCTACATCCACGAGGTTCGGTTTTTCACTATGCATACATGAGGTTACAATAGATAGTCAGAATGACTCTGAGTAAGGAACGAAGCTAGGGGGACTCAAAGATTAAACTCCTACTTACTCTTACAATTTCTTTCTCTCTTCAACTATCGTTCTCTCCTCCTAAAATTGGCCTCCCTCTCTCTGAGAGGAGTGAGGTATTTATAGGTGTTTGGTGCGGGTCCCTCCTTTCTGAGCCACTTGACCTTATCTTCTTGGACTATGCGCCAATCCCGATGATACCTTCGTTATGGCTCGAAGCTTCCCAACGGTCGCCTATGGTATCGATGATCTGTCTCCTTTCTTCCCAGGGAATGCTCGACACGCGTCTCGTACTTGAGGTGTTTAATGCGGGTGGTTGGAGCAGGGTGCATGCGCGAGACAGCTGCATTGTCAGTCTTGCTCATCTCCACCGCCCATTATGAATCTACCTTGGGATGGGATAAAGTGCGTTCCGGGTCTTCTACGGTGCTTCTCGGGCCGTCATTTAATCAGGTAGTCCCAGGTCGTGGTACCTTTGGATTTTACTGATGACGCACACGTGGCGAAGGATGATGATGCATATCCTTTGATGAGAGACACGTGTAATCTTTTCTTCATAGATATTTATGTGTATACACCTATAAATTGACGGCATCTTTAAATTGGCATTGTTTGTAGGGTTTGAGATGCAGTCGGGTGCGATTGTGATCTAGGTTTCTTCGAAATATTTTTAGCTGAGTTGCCGTATCCTGGCTACTACTGCTAACCATGTTATCTCGAACTTCCTGGTTATTGGGCTAGAAGAATTTGTCGGTCAAGACAACTTAGTGGCTATTACATATGAAAAACTAAGGAATGATCGAGAGCTGTTGTGGTAGTTCACTGCGGTTTGTAATTAATGCATGGGGGAAAATGATCTTCACACAATTTGTTCCATAACACTGTAAGATACTAATACAATCTAAAAGAAAGCTCCAATTAGCAACAAGGCAATGGCTTTGAAGTCTCTGCATCAAAATGCAATGTTTGGGGTGAATTGTTTCTTTGGTTTCGGGCATTGGTATATACACTGGAACAAACTACAGGTTGGGAACATTACTATATGGATAGTCACATATCCATCTTGGAGTACTGAGCATGGGGCACTCTTTGTCTATCTACACCTACTTTATTAGAGGTTTGCAACTTTTATTTCCAAAGTCAATCGACTACCTTTGTAACGATTACTCATTTTCAATATCTAACCCAGTATTAGTTAGTTGTACGATATGCATCTTTTCAAATAATCAATTTCTAACCTAGTATTAGTTAGTTGTACGATATGCATCTTTTCAAATAAAATGGAACAGGGAAAAAAAAATATGTAGCATCTTTCTCAATTTCATTCGAGGTATGTCCAATAAAAAAGTTGATGAGGGGAAGTAAGTTGTAACATGTATTGTACCACATCAAGATCAATCTGTAGACTTAAATGAGGTAAAAATGAGAGACTTCATTATTGTATAGCTACATTCAAGGGAAAAAGTTTACAGTCTGAAGCTCCAAAGGCATCCTTACAAGGCCTGAATAAACTTTGCAGCTTTGTGCGGCTTTCATTGACTTTCTTTTATTTTGCTATTAAAATAAAATCCATTACAGTTGTCCTTGAAGCAAGGGTGAGCGTATTCTTTTGTTAGTGACTAATGGGGACATAAACTGGGTCTTACAGGGACGCTGTCAAATTTGCATTGGTCCATTCTTTTAAAGGGAACCCCTATTTTCCTGGCGGGGTTGGGTGGAGAAACAATGAACGGTGGAGATCGCTGCCACATTGGGGTGTATCTATCCGGTGTATGAAACCGGTAGATATGTAGCAGCTTCGAACAAACTGGATATTGTCAGACATACTGTGTGTCAAACTGTAGAAATGACAGTTATCCCATTTACTTCAATTGATAACGTCACTCAAAAATTGGGTTTATTTTTTGCTGGGTAAATCTTACGGGATGTTGTTGCAGAAATTGATCTTTTCAATGTGTGTGGTTCAAGCTTTAGTTTCATTAACTCGCGCGGACGTGCAGGTATATCTACAAACTCACACTTGGAATTATCATATACAAGTAGAATGCACGTGCGTTGCACGTTGGCAAACATTTTCACTTAATATTCATTTGTGCACAGCCACAACAGTTTGCAACAAAACCGAATCTACGCATTGATTATGTTGCACTTTGCAAAAATACCAAACAATAAGACTGCAGTATTATGTTTACCCACTTAAATGGCCACTCCCAGAAAAAACCAACATTACCGTGGAAATTTTAACAGTGGGGAGGCATTCCTTACATTATCATCCAGAAAGCATATCTAATTTGGTCACATCATTAGGCCCTACGGAATCAAGCTTATATCACGTTTGAATGATGTGAACCTGGGTCATCTAGGTCTCACCTGCCTCAACTGGGGTTATATGATCGAAGTCCTATAAGAGTTATTGGGTAGCCACTGCGAAGAGCTGGAGCGAATCTGGGAAAGTAACTACATGAGTGTAGATAAATCCATTAGCCAAACAGATAATACGGACTGAAATGAGGGCCACTGGCAAAACTACTAAACTATACGTGAAGAAAGGCAGGGGAGAAGAGCAAAAAAAACAACGATGAAAGAAGGATCCCTGTGGCACATAACATAACCAATAACTGGTACTTTATATGCTTAAAGTTGCAAGTATGTCTTCACAAAAACAGGAGTCGTATGAATTTCTCAATGATCTAAATATTTCAGATTATAGTCAAAGGCAGTTTCTACAACTAAATTGGATTTGGAGTTCCTATCTGTTTACACATTTAGTCACCTGTTTGGGGAAACTATTTTATACCATTTGGATGAAGTTGTAAATGAAATGGTACATGCATATCATATGAATGAAATCAGTATAAGCAATTTGTTAACTTTAGTATAAGCCAATTCAATTTGATATAGCAGACGATGCACAACAAAAAACTAACAAAAAAAAAGAACACGGAGAACAATATCTTGCCCCAGCTCGTCACCTAAGTGAATCTGTTCTTTCAATCACCACTTTTCTAAGGGAACACATATTATAAGGGATTTAGGCCCAAACATATCCAGTTACATGCCACAATATTCCCTTTCTCCTTAAAGACTACGTTCGACTATATATTGTGATCACTTACAAATACCTTTATTAAGTTTAAAAAATTGATGGAAAAGATGGATTTTAATCCACCATCCATGCATTTTTTGTAGACCATGTAAACAACATCAACCTCTGTCACTAATTGTGCATACACCTAAAAAGTTATCTGAAAAGAAACAATACACAAAGAGTAACCATAAATAGTCATCTGATCAAGCAAATTCAAGCTAAAAATGATACTCCTAAAAAGGGGCAAATTCAATATTATCAATCTGCTCTACCCTTTCAAATGGTATTCATTAAAAAGGGGCAAAGGTCCACCAATAACACATCCTAAAAATTTGTAGTTACTTGAGCATGACATGTAGTATTTAACCTTAAATATCAATAGCTTGAGCTAATTAGTTTATAGTTTAATTAGTTAACATACTTATCCTGGATTTGAATTGTTAAACACTTTATTATTGTTGACGGCCCGAAATCCTCCACCATGGCCCTCGATGCATTTTGTATCGATAACGTAATAAGAGATAGACCTGCAATTGCATAATCAACAATTAAACTTGATTCTGCTTTATGCTCTTCAAGTGAGTTATGAACTTGTGAACTTGTTGCACATGTGAAAAATCCATCCATGTAATAAAGAAATTGAAAATTTTAATATTCAATCTCATTCAAAACCATACATATAACACCCAGTTTTGCAGTATTATAAAAGATTGAAATTAGGAAATTTAACACATACCTTCATCAGCCAAATGAATGAAGGTTAATTGAGTAACTTTTTTTGAACATAGATTGATTGAGTAATTCGATTGAAACCTAATTTGATTTTGAATAGCTTTGCGTTTGGTCTGACTCAATTCTCTGTGGATCAAAGTATCTCAATTAAAACCTTATCTCAATTGAAACCCTAATGAAGAAGATGAAAACCCAATCAGTTAGGTTATCTCTGAACCACCATCTTCAGTAGCTCAAATTTGAGTTCTAGGGTTCGGAAATATGTTAATGGAGGAGCTGATATTTCTGATATTACCACGAAGCTTGCATACGACTAATGAGATTCGTGTCTACATGAGCTAATGGTGATGATAGTGGCGGGGGTGATGATGGTGTTGCTGGTGGTGATGGTGGAACCGAAGAGAGAATACGATATGAAAGAGATAGATTTTTTCTGTAAATTTTTAACATATAAAGGGCATTTTCGTCGAGTAACCAAAAAAATCACACACGGGAATCTTTTTTGGAATATTCCGATATCAGATGGCTCAGATTTAAAATTTAATGATTGAACTACCCATGTCGCTTAACTTTTGAGATTTTGTTGATTCCTTGCTCTCATTAAAAGGGGGAGAGATCTATGCTTATACAACAGGAGGGTGTTGTGTGTCACGCAACGGTCAGGATACATTCCTTTGTCTAACTAGCGTGTAGGATCTTCTCATCTCCTCCCAGGATCATTCACTAGCTTCGTATAACTAACGGTTAATTTTTTTTCCACTCACGCCTAATAATAAATTGTTTCTCCACTAATAATCTCTTTATTTCCCGTCTTTCTCTCCTCCCTCATCTTCTGTAACGTTTCGAGTCTACACTAAGAAGAACAAGCTTGGTAAAGGGGCGGCAAGAAATGGTAGAGGGGCGGCAACCTAATAAGACAAAAAAGGTCATTACAAGGAAATTCAAGTGCCCCTTATCAATGAAAATTTGGAAATGACTAATTAGCCCTTATTGTTAATAATCAAGATTAGTAATGATAATCAAGATTAGTGTTGATAATCAAGATTAGTGTTGATAATTAATTTTCACTTATTATAACTCTAAAATCAGATTTTTAGAGTTATAAAAAATAAAAAAATTTAGAGGAGAAGAAAAAGAAAACTTATATGATATTTGTGAAACCCTAGATTTTGATTCACTCAACCAAAATGAGTGATTCCAGTGACCCGATATACTTCTAAATTAGTTCCAATTAGCTTTTTCTCGCTCAAAATTATCTAAATTACATAACAAAATCTAAACTTTTGAATTTTCAGAAGAACTTACGGTTGCAATTTTGCTCGTGACCATTATCGAATACCGTAACTGGTTAAATTTGGGGAAGATCCAATCGTAAAACCAGTTACGGTTGGTAATTAAATTTGGACAACAACCGTAACTACCCTACGGTTGGTAACTAATGAATCGAGACCAACCGTAACTACCCTACGGTTGGTGTGTCAACTTAACTTTTGAACCGTAAATCATTATTTGATAAATTCTTAAGACACGGGATTATTTACGGTTGGTATGGTTGTTTGAGTAACAAACCGTAACTCAATTACGGTTGATAAATATGATGCAAATAAAAACCGTAACTGAACATATTCCCAAAACTAAGAACTTACGGTTGGTATTTGAGTTTAAACCAACCGTAACATCAACCCAATCTCTGATTACGGTTTGTATTTGAGTTATTACCAACCGTAACTAGCATAAACCCGTAAATTTCAATTTCAATTTTCATACAAAACCCTAATTTTTGATACAAAATTAACTTAAATCCAACACGATAAACTAAACCCTAACTGGGTTTTTCCAAACATTTTTCAAATCGCCGATTAATCGAAGACGATGAAATTTTTGGTTTTAATGGAGGTTAGGGTTGATGGAGGAGAAGAGAAGATGAAGAAGAAGATGAAAAAAAAACTGATTTGATTTTTTCTGATTCATTAGGTTTAAAAAAAAATTGATTTGATTTTGGTTAATTTAAGATGAAAAGGGTAATCTAGTCAATCCACACCCCCTATAGGACACCACCTAACCAATAAGAGGACATTGCTATCACACTTGCCGCCCCTCTACCATTTCTTGCCGCCCCTTTACCAAGATTGAAGAAGAATCCTTCACTCCAACTATCAAGATGAGAAACCTTGACCGCCCTATTCATAGGTTTCGTTAATAATATTAATTAATGAAAAAACCCTCCGATATGCCATTAATGGGTACCCCATATAACCTCTTGAACACCGAAATCATCTCACCACTTCAAAGAGGTAATTTTCTTGCTCTATCACTGATTCTTCGTTTATTTTCTTTTAATCATGATATCGCCATCACCGTTTTCATTCTTTTTTCTTTTCACCTAATGCGTTTAGGCCCCCGGTATGTTTTACTGTCTGTAATTGGATGTGTTCTTTTTGCTTGAATTTAGATCTATACAGAAACTCACTCCATGGCATCCCAAATCACTTGGATCGCTCAAGCTCTAAAATGGAATGAATTTTACTAAGTATCACAGGTGGGTTTGAGAATATTGTGTTGTAATTAAAGTTTCAAGTTTATTGAATGGTTTTGCTTGGAGATTGATGTTTGTTAGTTGGGTTAAAGGTGATGCATGTTATTCGGTGAGTTTCTTATTGATGGGTATATTCCTAGGTTTAGATATCAATTTTGATATTATTTGAAATAATGTGACTCGATACTAGGTTTGGGTGTTTATGCTAATTTGTGTATTTGGAATCTAAGATTTGATTTATGGTATAGCCAGAAACCCAAAAAACAATCTTCAATGTTGTTCCCTGACTATGGAAATAAGAGTTTGATTATGCACATGTGCGTCAGGATTTTGTGCTTGTTTATCATGATTTTGTTTTTTGAAGCAGTTTATCATGATATTGCCACGCTGATACAATTTTCCTGCTGCCTAATATACTATTCATAAGCCATCGCATGTCGGGCATTGCGCCTTAAAATATCCACTATAACCCACTTCAGGATTAGGTGTTAAAACCTGATAATTAATCATGAAATGGCTACTCGATCAATAAATCTTTAAGATAGCATTAAAACTTGATAATTACAGCCTTGATTGCAAAACTATTCTTTGTATCCATAAGTTGCTCTAGCAAGGATGGTTTAAGATTACCTTTAATGGGTTTTTGAATCATATTTAAACAACAGAGGATTTTGAAATAAAAAATGGTGATGTTTCATTCATAGGTTTTCATAATGATAGTGAAACCATTGCTGTCATGCTGCATTTGTGCATGTAGAAAATCCCCTGCTTACCAGTTCTAACGTGGATAACTTTCAAATACCAAATACATGTAAATTTCATGGATAAGGTGGATTTAGAATGAGTTTCTAAACTTTGTTATCGAGTCTAGATCTGGATAACAATAGTAGCATGGTTTGCATGTATAAATACTAAGGTTTGTAGTTGCTGAATGCACATATCTTTGGTATCTTGATTCAGGGAAAAGCTCATAATGACATAAGTGTGGAGAAAAGGATGAGGACTGCAGATCAAAAACTGACAGAAGGAAATGTTTTTTCAAATCCCAGATATGACACTCTTCGGTACCTAACCTGAAACTGCGAAAAACTGGAGAAGGATATGGAACAGCAGAAAACGGTTACGGTCTTCATCTTATCACTTCACTGCCATTCGGTTTTTATTTGTTCCATGTTTGTACAAAATTTTTTTCTGATGTAACCTCATCTCATTTGATCAGGCCATTTCATACATGGGGAGTTATTAATTTCATGTTAGTGTCATCGGGGAAGCAACGAGCTGCAGATGTGAAGACCATTTGCCACCTGAAAATGTCAATATGTTTTATAAAACTAAGGCGCTATGAAGAAGCAGTGATACATTGCAGCATTGTGAATTCAATTATTTCGTGAAATTTAAGTTCCTTTGAAGTATGCGTATCAACATTAGTGTTTACTAGAGGGGCACCACACAATGGCTTAGAATGAGAATCTATATCCATCCTCTTTTTTCCTATCTATATTCCGTTCACTTATCACATATACTATCTACACCACAAATCGAGAAGTTTCGAGATTTCCATGGATTTAAGTTGATATGATCCTGATCAGACAAACATCATAAAATTTTAATCCTCTGGCACCACCTTTTATTATCTTATATTTCCATACAAAGTTATCCATGCACAAGTAATCTATATGTCATATGTTGTTTTTTTGGTAGGTCAGAATTGAAACTGGGAATTTCGACGAAACCCATGCGTATGGGATTTGTAGAAGTATTTCATGTACTCCGTCTAGAAGTCATTGTGCGCACATTGGAGAATCGACAGGTATGACGTGTAAATACGCTTAAGGCTTCGAATTTTGGTTCATAATTTATAGGGATCTACTTCTCTAAAAATCCTTTTGAGTCGACATAGAACCTGATGGAAGTCCTCAAAGGTTAAAACTTGCCTAAGAATATTAGTAATTCCGAAACGAGTAACCATATTAGTAATTCCAATGTTAAATATTTTTTTGTGTATTCAATTTTTTTTTTCTTTTTATTGGTTCAACATTATGCTGTTACGGTATTTAGCATGATTATTGTTATAATTAACTTAGGAGGATGATCAGGGGGTTAGAAAGAACTTGACAAAGAAGAGGTTATGGAAACCAGGTGGCGACGAAGAAATTCCGATCAAGTAAGATAATTGTGTTCCGCACCAATGAGCTATTTGAATCTTATTCCGGTTTTACAATCTAATCTGTACAAATTTCAGGACAATGGTGATTATGAGTTTGGAAATATCAAGAGTAGGGTTTATACTCAGCAAGTGGATGTTGGGCAAGTACTACCAGGTTTTGATAGAGCCAGCTAGGAGGAGGTTGAGGAACTAGGTAATTTTTTATTTTGTGGATTATAAAATTAAATTCTTCAACAAATTTGGATCGCCATTAGTTTTCATGGTTCTGTGTTCCATAAAAGTTTAATAGGAATTCATTTTCTCAAACTTTGTTGTAGACCATTTTCTACCTTCTTTTTTTTGGTAATGACAAAGATCGATCCCTCTTCTTTTTCCTTATAGTTCCAGTTCCTCCTAATTAGTCATGTTCATTAGTGGTGGCAAACCCCCCTGATAAAAAATTGCGTCATATGGTATAAAATGTTTCCAGTTGATCGGTAGTAGGGCATGAGACAAACCAAACAACAGGGTGTGAATCACCATAATCTGACAATGTCACTGTCAAAATCTTAAAAGCAACGTTCTTGCTGTGCAGGCAAATACGCCTCAGAGCATTTGTTGGATGGATGTTCACTTACTTTAATTATTTGTTCAGTTGCAAATGCTTAATCAGGAATTATTTTTTCGTGAACTTTCCAGCAGAAAGAAAAAGGCAGACAGATAACCAGAGACAGGTCAAAGAACCTGGATGAGAAAGAGAATAGCAAGAGTAGGGAGCATGTTGATTAGTCCAATCCATGGCATTATCGACGTAATTGAGTATAGATGGGGGAAACACACAGAAAGAGAGCGATTAACAATAAAATTGATCGGTTGAGTGATTAAATCATTTAAGAACATATGATGAAGAAAGAAGAAATAAGAAAAAGGCAAAACAAGAACAGATCGATTATTCTCCAGAAATTGAGCTAGATTAGGATTGAAAATTTAGATTAGGATTCGTAAATTTAGATTAGGATTCAAAGAATTTTTTTCTATCGGTTTGAAGAAGAAAAAATAAGGGAAAAAGAAAAGAAGGGAAGAAAAAAGAAGGATGAGAAAGAGCCCTAAACAATTAAACCATTTCCAAATCAAAGCAAGAGTAGGGAGCATGCTCTTTGATTAGAAATCAATTTAAAGAACTAGGATCAACATGATGGGGGAAACACACAGAAAACACTAGGACCAACATGAATTCCAAAATTATTAGGATCATTGGGTTCAGGGTTATAACATGAGCGTGTCAGAGACAGAGACAGGGACGAGTACCATCACTGAGATGCACTACTCCTCACTTTCAAAGATTGTGTAGCCTGATTTTCATGCCAACAGATAAGATAGTAACAATAGTCAATAGCAACTCCATGCTCTTTTGTTCTTTGTCTTTTCAACGGATAGTACAAATGTAAGCATGGTTATTTGATGGATAGAAACTGTAAGCATGTTCGTGATTCCAAATCATGTAGTGTAATCAGTACATTCTATAAATGCATGTAAATAGCTTTACGTGGTAAACAAATTCAGACTTGCTTTATTTTTGGAGTCTATATTACCCGTTTACCCTGTTCATATAGACCAATTATCATCTCACTTGAAATACATATCCATGTTTTTTTTTTTTTTTTTTTTTGATCAGAACATTTCCATGTAAATCATGTTACTTTCTAAGGATTTTATTTGTTGCTAACACCTAATTTATTTATCTATAATGGCTTCCCATTCCAGACGCTCATTCATTAACAAGAACAAATGGGAATAGACGTCACTGTAATATTACTTTCAGGGTTTTATTGCTTCCTATCAGGAACCCGTTACCCTAATATCCTTCCATTCCGACGCAGCCAGTAGATATGGATTCAATCAATTTCAAGTTCCTCAGTAGACCCAATGAAGATGAAAAATCAGCAATCAATTTAGAAAACCCTTAACTACAAAGAACCTCTACTATTGCACCTCCACCACCACCCATGACTACTACTTCTCAAAATTCAACACAATTTTAATTAAAAACACCACTTAATTGGACCACAATATTCTTTTGAGATTTCATTACACTCAAAGTCATCGCAGAAACTGTAAAAGTAAATGAAATTGTATAAGAGGAACTCAAAAAAAAAAAAAAAAAAAAAAAAAAAGAATTTGGCAAAAACTTTGTAAAAATTAAACTTAAATGGAACTAATATGATATTCTTCATGGCGAGATTGGGGTATACCCAAACTAATTGGGGTATACCCAATAAGACAAAATCCGGTCATTATGAAGTAAAACCAAGCAACCCCTTAACCTTGTATTTTCTAAATGGCTAAAATGCCCCCACAATGATTAACAATAATTTAATTAAAATGATTAGATTAGTTAAATTACCTGGCTTGATTGGGGTATACCCAGATTAATTGGGGTATACCCAATAAGACAAAATAGGGTCATTTTGAAGTAAAACCAAGCCACCCCTTAACCTTGTATTTTCAAAATGGCAAAATTGCCCTCGTTTAATTAACACTAAAATTTTGATTAGATTAATTAATTAAGTTTAAATTGATTGAATAGATTAAAACTTATGAATTTTAAGTTATGAAATTTTGTTTTTGATTGAACTTTTGTGGGATGATTTTTGATGATTTTTTTTTTTGAGATATCTTTTGCAACGAAAATGAAGCACACAACCGAAATACTTCTAAAAAGGAGATTGCAAATCTGTTATATGAAATCATACTCAAAATCAAAGAATAAATCAACACTTTCGTTACGAAAGTATGAAAAGTCGGCAAGGTCGACAAATGAAGATCAAAAGTCAAGATCTTCATCGTCGACCTCGCCAAGCAAAAAGTGGCCAAAGCAAGGTCTTCATCGTCGACCTCGCCAGGCCAAAAGTGGCCGGCATGATCTTCATCGTCGACCTTGCCGACTTTTGTTTTTTGACATACGGGAGATGACATAAAAAATTTATTGGTAGGCAAGGTATTCAAAAATATCCTTAAAATTTGTATTAGTAAGGCAAGGTCTTCAAAAATACCTAAATTTGTTGAAATTTTTTACAGTCGCCGTCATGGCTGTTATGAAAAGTCGGCAAGATATGCATGTCACGACCTTGACGGCCAAGACACAGAAATCATAAATTTTGATTTGTAACTTAATATAAGGTATCTGAGATTGGGTATTATTTTGTACCCAATCTCAAATCGAGTATGTACATACTCAGTTTGAGATTGGGTACAAAATAATACCCAATTTCAAAACCCATATGATTCATTATTTTTTTTCTGATTTTTTTTATCTCATCATGTATGATTAGAGTGAATAGAGTTTTTGGGAAAACAATTTGAAATTTTTTTAGGAAGGATTGGTCTTGGCAAGGTTTGGGGGGACAATTTGGTCTTTCAATATCATTTAGACACCCCTTAGCACACTAGGTTGGATGGCTTTAAATTTGGTATACCCCAATTAGTTTGGGTATACCCCAATCAAGCCAGGTTAAATTAGTTAGATTAGTTAGTTGATTTATAAGTTGGGTTTTAGAAATAATTTAGAGAGAGAAGTAGAATGAAGTAGTAGAAGAAGTTTTTTTTTGGGGGGGGAGTTAGGGTTTTTGAGAAATTTGTGATATGAGTGATACGAGTGATTCAAATCCTGATTTTCAAGTGGGGGAGTCTTCTAACTTTCCTTCTACATATGAGTACTTGTATGATGATCTACCAGACCATGATCAAATGGATTACATGCATGACCCTCACTTTTATTTTCCTCAAACTCATGATGGGTATGGAAGTGATGAATATGTTGAGCCAAACGTAGAATCCAATGAGCAAGAAGAAGAGAATGGAGCTGCAAGTAATTAGGTAGACAACCTACGTGGTAAAGATTGTGATTTTTCCATGCAAATGATGGATTTTGGTTTTTTTTTCTTCACTTTTGCTGCACAGGGTCGGCAGGGTCGACGCTTGTCGATCATGCCGACCGTAAAAGCCGACGTGGTTTGTAATTGAACAACGTGCCGACTTTTCATGAGCAGTATTCGTGTCGGCAGGGTTGAAAATTTACACCATGCCGACTTTCAGTTTTACAACACAGGAGTCGTTACTTGAAAATGCTTAAGCCGGCATTTTCAAGTTTTCGAACCTTGCCGACTCTAGTCTGGTCGGCCCTATTTTTTTCTTACGTGCCGGCTGTTTTGTTGTCGGCAGGGTTTTATATGTCGACCTTGCCGACTTTGGTAATACATATCAACTAACTTTTGATGTTTTGTAGATTGTTGCATTGGTGCCGATGAAGGATCAGCCTCAAGCTCAGAAAATTAGGGGTCCTGATACTTCCGCACATTACGCTAATGATTTGTAATGGGTGGATAAAAATGACGCGGTCAATTGGATTGTTGAGAAAGCCAAAGATAAGATGTGCGTTCTAGTGAAAAACACCCAACAAAAATCTACGCGTTTTGAAATGATATGCGAGTGTTATGGGTTGCCGGAGGAAAGTCACAAGAGAAAGGGTTATGTGTATGATAAGAAGACGACTAGGGTGTACAAGACGAAGTCAAAGAAGTGTGGATGCCCATTCAAGATTATTTTTTGGAGGAACAAAGAAACCGACAACGTGTGGAGAATGAGTAGAGTTGATGTTGGTTGGCATAACCATAAAGATCTGGAAACTCTTGTTGGGCATTGTCAAGTTGCCAAGTTGAAACCGCACGAGTTCGAACAAGTAAGAACAAGTTGGGGAATTAAACCAAGTAAGCTCCTAAGTAAGTTCAAGAGGGATGACCCGCGTAACCTTTCTTCATTGTCTACAATTTATGAGGCCAAGGCAACTATTAAAAGAATTGAATGGGATGGAAGAAAGGTGATGGAAGAATCACAATGGTTAATACACAAATACAACTACACGATGAGACACCATGAGTCATCGGAGGGGAAGGTGGATCGTATTTTTCTTGCGCATCCCGATATGATTCAATTGGCGCGTTGCTTTTACCAAGTTTTGTTCATGGATTGTACTTATAAGACGAATAGGTACAACATGCCTTTGTTGAACATTGTTGGACAAACCTCGGATAAGCAATCATTCACGGTGGCATGGTGTTTTATGGATCGTGAGAAGGATGATAGCTATATTTGGGCATTGGAAACTTTGAAGCTTCTCTACCACGAAGAAGAGACTCCCGGGGTTATAGTCACCGATAATGAGCAAGCAATAATGAACGCCGTGAGGATAGTCTTTTCCAATGCACAAAATTTCCTTTGCACTTGGCATATACAATGCAATCTTAAAAAGAATTGTAGAAGTCATATCCAAAAACCGAAGGAAAAGAAAGGAACTAAACGTGTCAAAGAGGAAGATGAACGTCTCAGCAAACTAACTAAAGAGGAGCGAGAAAAGGAGAAAGAGAAAGAAGACGAAGAATGGAAAGAAGGTGAGATAAAGTTTGGGTTATTCATGAAAGCGTGGGATAAGGTGGTTTGGTCGATGAGTGTTGCAAGATATGAGATAAACTTGAAGGAGTTCGAGGAAGATTAGGGGACTAGTTACCCCAAAGTAGTGGAATATTGCAAGAAACAATGGTTGAGGCCACACAAAGAGAGGTTTGTGTATGCTTTTACTTACGACTATAAACATTTCAAACTTGAATCCACAAGTATGGTAGAGCAAGCTCATGGGAGACTAAAAGGTCTACTTTTCACAAGTCAAAATGGGATTGTGACGGTGCAACATGCTATCCATGAGTACACTAATAATGATATCAACAAGATAAAAAAGCAATTCCAAGAAAGTAGCTTAGGAAGTTGAGGGAGTTTAAGGAGGATAATTGGATGCTTGTTGGTATACATTGCAACGTCTCGCATTGGGCAATACGTTTTATGATGAAACATCTCGCTTTGTTTAAAAAGTATAAAAAGTATGACGACCCGAGCACTCCTTGTAAGTGTAGGATAATGAAGGCTATCGGACTTCCATGTCGTCATATGCTTGGTAGGTATAAAACTCCCATTGCTCTTGATGATATCGATCCTTATTGGAAGCAATTATCTTTCAAACCGGCTCTAAGAGAAGATCCCGGTGAAGAGTTTGGAGACATGGAACTTGGGAGAATAATCCTCGAAAAGTACCCCAAGTTGAATAGGTTGGACAAACAAACTATGAAGCACAAGTTGATGCCGATTATTTACCCTTTTATGGAAGAACTTCAAGAACCGGCGAAACAAGATCCAACGGGTAGACCACCTACCACAAAGACGAGGGCGGAAGAAAGAGAACAAATTAAAGAGTATTTGAGTACAAAATGCGATCAATCCGAAAGGGAACAAATTAAAGAGTATTTGAGTACAAAGTGTGATCAATCCGAAAGGGAACAAATTAAAGAGCATTTGAGTACAAAGTGCGATCCATCCGGACATGTCCAAACTTGTATCCAAATGGCACTCTACCTCTTGAGAGTCAAGCAAGCCAAGGAGATGTTGCGAATAAAATAGGTCGTCCAAGGAAGGTAGCACAACCGGTGTTGCAAGAGTATCGCGTACAACTCCCTCCAATTATTCAAGAGTTCGTTATTGGTACCGACGACGTCCCAAAAGATGGAAATTGTGGGTTTCACGTTGTCTCGCAACAATTGGGACACCTAAGTGGAGCGGTTGAGGAGAATCTCACCCAATGCCAATACATAAGAAAGAAGATGGCCGCCCGACTAGAAAACGACAAGGAGTTTCATATCTCAATGATGATAGAAGGTTCCATGGAGGACAAAGAAGCAACTTTTAAAGATGTGCTAACTAGTGTTAAAGGCCCGGATGGAAATGCACCGGTCAAATGGGAGCATTGGTTGAGAATGCCGGAGTGTGGCCATCTATTGGCGGATACGTGGAATTGCGTGGTACATTTTTTTAGTAAGGGACTATCTATAGAATTTGCACCGAAACATGCGGTTTGCGTGGAACAACTCAAGCATAGAAGAATTGTCATGGCTTTGGTGGATAAAAATCATTTTATTGGTCTACAACTTAACAAGGAATGTCCATTACCTCCTCTTTGTAGGTTTAGTTTTTGGGAGAAGTTCACAAACAACAAGAGCAAGGAATGGATGAAACTTTATGAGGACAACATGGACCTTTGGAATATTTTAGATGAGCCTAGGGAATGTCCCATAGATTTGACTAAACTCCCTCCAATAGATTTGAGTGATGATTGATTATGGTAGGAACTAAGGAATCTTTTTGGAGTACTTTTGTAATCGCATTCGTGTTTTGTGTAATGTACTTTGGCGTACTACAAATGAATAAAATGGATGTGGTTTTTTTTGTGTATACTCCTTTGGTCGGCATTGTATTTGTCAAACTACCCTGCCGGCCCTCCCAGGGTCGGCATGTTATTAATTCGTCAGGCTGCCGGCTGCACTGCATGAAAGCACGGGAAAATAGGCCTGGGACGGTCGGCAAGGTTTTTCCCTCTTACAGATCCGACGGTCCCAGGGTCGGCAGGGTCTTGGTTTCGTCAGGTTGCCGACTTTTATCTGGTCGGCATGGTTGTTGAGGTTAACAATGCCGACCAAAACAGACAAAAAAAATTTGTTTCTGGATGTTCTCATGCATTAAGTCGGCAAGGTTTATGAGGAGACACCTTCCGACCATATATTCACCGGCATTGTGTGTAAACTCTTGAGTGCCGACTGTGAAGAAGCCGACACGCTTTTAATTTAGTACAATGCCGACTGTACATCGAATACAAACCTTAATTAAAGCATACAAACGTTAAAAACTTAACCCTAACACATTTGGGACATAGATAGTATCTTTTTCCGGTACACAATTTCTTAGGAGAGGTAATTAGCTTCATCTTACCGTCGCAACATGGATCTGTGCATGGTAGAAGGTTGATTTTAGCAACTTCATCTTCATACGGAGCTAGGCGCTCATCTATCCAATAGAAAAACCAACAACAAGTGCATTTTGAAGCATACGGCTGATATACATCTCCTACTGCAGCTTTCATGAGAAATAAGAATCCCTTACAACCTTCAATAGTGCATTTTCTTCCTTCAAAGGGACAATCGTTTGCAAAATGACCACTTAGTATACAAAGACTACAAATATTTGGTTGTGTTGCACTTGAAACTTCCATTCTTTATGCAAGGTTGAAG
Organism: Papaver armeniacum; assembly: GCA_023531295.1. Lineage (NCBI taxonomy): Eukaryota > Viridiplantae > Streptophyta > Magnoliopsida > Ranunculales > Papaveraceae > Papaver > Papaver armeniacum. The sequence continues at coordinate 194,946 of JAJJWW010007662.1, forward strand.
ATGAAGTTGAGAATGTTTTTATAATAAAAACACACCTAATATCTTGATTTTGAAATTTATAACCGTTGAGCATTCAATGGCTTGTACTTTGCACCTAAAAAGTGCAACTAACATTTACACACCATGCCGACTCAGTAAAACTCTAATATTTTCTAAAACTGCACAAAAAAGAATAAGTTCTAAAGCAACTGAAACTAAAAATTAACATAAGTTTAACAAGTCTAAAACCACAATCTAAGAGTTCAAAACAAACATAATGTAAGAGTTAAAACCACAATCTAAGTTTCTAAACCAAGTGAAACATAATAAAGTTTAAGAATTTCATGGATCCTTCTCATTGTTGTTATCTTCCTCCCCATCACTAGCTTTTTCACCATCACTAGCTTTTGCACCAGCATCATCTTTTGCTTTTCCCTTATCTGGACCTATGTAGTCACCGGCCTCATTGTAATAGGGGTTCACTCCAGAAAAGTCACATGCCCTGAAAAATGTTCTTGGATCAACCTCCTCTTCTTCCTCCTCTGATGATGTGCATTCAACATAGTTGAGGGGATTTCCAGGACTGTGCATAAACCTTAGGAATTCTTCAGGATCTTTCTTACCCATCAGAAGTAACTTTCTTACATGGCAATTCTATTCAGTTTCATCTTTAGGATCTTCTAAATTGGGATAAATTCCGTCAATAAATTCTAATAGCTCTTCTGCAGTTACCGTACAAGGTAGATCTTCTTTTTTTCCTCTGGGAACCTAAACCATGCACAAATAAAAGATATGAAATTTTTACACACTGAAAGATGGTTCTGGTCATATGGTCGGCAAGGTCAAGAATATATACATTGCCGACTAATACTTACTCGGCATGGTTGTAATCATATACCAAGCCGACCAACACAGAGTCGGTAAGGTCCTATATAAGAAAGACGCCGACGGTTAACTTAGGAAATTAAGGTTTCCGTGACCTAAAGTCGACATGGTACAAGTCCAAGACAATGCCGACCAGATGTAAGTCGACATGGTTTGTTATTATACCCTGCCGACCCTGGTTATTATCCAACAGTCGCCATGGCTGTTATGAAAAGTCGGCAGGTTATTCATCCTGATACCATGCCGGCGCTTACAAAACAAACAACAGTCGGCATGGTTTTAAATTATAGACCTTGCCGACCAAAAACCCTGAAAATCATAATGTTCGATTTCTAACCTAATATAACAATCATATAACATATAAGAATAATGGGTTGAGTTTAGAAATCACTTACAGTCTTCTTTTCACCGGTGGAGGGTTTTTTTTCAACATTCTCAGGGATTGGATTTTCGGGTTTACTAGTTCCAACCTTTTCCTTACCTTTTCCCTCTGATTTGGATCTTCTCATGTTACCTGTTGAATCTCTCTTGCTACTGGATCGAACCATTTTTTGTAGAATATCAAAATTTAAATTTTTTCTTGATTTTGGTTAATGGAATAAGATGAAGGAAGGAGAAGAGGAGAGGGATTAGAGAAGATAGATTAGGAAAAGATTAAACGTTTTTTAGTTTTTAAGTTTAGGGTTTAATTTTAGGTTAATTAGTGCAGGGGTACTAAAGTAACTTCATCATGTTTTGACCTCCCCTTAGTAAGGGCACATGTCCATTTAAATTTGGGTATACCCCAATTAGTTTGGGTATACCCTAATCTCGCCAGGATATTCTTAACCTCCCTTCAAAATACGGAATTGTTTCAAGTTTTTTTTTTTAATCTAAACAAAACATAAAAAAAAAAGTTACTCTTAGAGACTATTTAATGCACCTAAACAAAACATAAAGAAGAAATCAAACTCTTAGAAAATGTTTAACTCCCTAGCTTAGGACAGTGTGAAATAGCGGGTCATTCCCTAGTATGTCTAACACCTGTGAATGTGATGAAAAATAATGATCAAAAGCAAGATTAATTCTCACATTAAGTGTTGGTTCAACTACACCGGGAGAGGAATAATTTTAACGAATGTAATCAGAAAAATACCCAGTTTCCTCTACTGATAACAAAATTAGCCAACTCAAACCCTAATCTCCATTATTCTGATAACCAAGAATCACAACTGCTAAAGGAAACGTGGTGTAGATGTCAAGCCCACACCATCTATATCAAGAGGTAAAGCCCGTTATGATTGATATTTATGTCAAAAACATAATCATTTTGGGTAAAAATAACTAATAATAACCAGAGTCTAGCGATCAAGTTATTATTGGTGCTTTCTCTTTTGTTTTTTTAAAAAATAAGAGGAAACCGTCCAATGTTCAATCCCCATGATTTTTTTATTATTTTTTTTTTTTTTTGAAAAGGAGAATTTTATTTAAAGGCTCGAAATTCAGGGTTACATAGTTTAGAAATATGGCATTCCTGGTCTTTACAATTGGGTAAGTAAAACATTAGCATAACTAATTCCCAATTATAAGCATTAACTTCTGACCGTCTTGTTCGATTAGACCTTATCCCCTGATAGCATCGATGTTCTTGCGAAATTTGATTCCTGTTGTGATACCTGATACCTGCATAGTGTCATTACAATCGAGGATATTTCTTGATTCCGGTACGTGAATCCACAGTTGGTGTAGAACACCACAGTTACAGCTAGTCAAATAGTTATTGATGGAGCGATTGAGGTAGTTCCATAGTGTGAAGGTTATGAAACCTTCTTCAATGACTATCCACAAGAATAGCCCAAATTTTGAAGGATACTTCAGAGTCTGCACAATGAAGTGATCCATTGGTGTTGTTGATGATTCTGTAGCCGAGGGATTGACGGATTGGTATTTGTTGCTGCTGTGGTGTGGTGTACGGCTCTTGTCCCCACCTTCTATGAGCACGTTTTGCCGTTGTTGTTGATGTGATACTTGCATAACTGAATCTTGTTGTTGATGGTTCGCAGAACTTAAGCTATCCTTAGTACTATTAGTAAACTTAATTAAAATTCTAAAATAGAAAAACATAAAAGCAAATACTGGTTGACGATTACGGTAGTTCTTAGACAGGTTGGCAAAGGCACGACTAATATCTTTTTTCCTTGATTTCAGCTGCTTATGTGGCGATGGAAGGTGTGGTTGCTGGTGGTGATGCGAAGATGAGTTGTTGGTGTAGCATCGTATTAGCCGTGAGTAACCAATGCCCAAGGAATGGTGGAGGCCGTAACCTGAGACTGGAAAGAAAGAACCACTAAAACATGGTGCCATAGCACACTTATTTATGCACATCAAGGAACGAGATGGCCTGAAATTATGCGCGATATCGCGCAATATTTGGACTGTCAAAATATGTAGATTTCTTTGACAGCCCTCCCAGATACTACTCATTTTGCATGCGAGAGTTGGGCTCTGCCAACATCTCGCATTCTTCCATAGAGGGACTCAGCAGACTTAACCCCAACGATTAAGAAGTACCATCCCGGCTGTGGTCGCCTTTGATTTGGTTTGGGTGGGGTCATGAATAGTCGTATCCCGTGGTCCTTCTGTATTTGTTCTGGTTCCCTACGTATATATGCCTCCACGTGTCGTCCAAATGGACCCATGTTACTTCCTTTATCATATACAGCAAATGTGACAGAGATATAGTAAAGTCCTTTTCCCAAAAACAAAAATGTCCCCACTTGATTGTTGATAATGAATAGTTGTGGCTCCACATGTCGTCCCAAAAACCTCATGTTACATCCTTTGTCAGAGACAGCAAGTGAGTCAGAGATAGGTGCATGAAAAGAGTCAGTCACTTTTCCTAAAAACAGACATGTCCCCACCACTTGAAACATGTTAAACCGGGTCCACTTCATATCCGATCGGAGCGGACGATTTATTTTGAGAAAGCTGGGTCGAAGTTTTCGGGTCTTCCCCCGTGAGATGTATTTTGGTTCCGTAACCCGGGTTGCCCATGACTCAGCTAAACTGTTCAGTGTAGGAATCAACGAAGATGAAGAACATAATGTCTTCTTTTCCATAATACCTTTAAACGAGAGTAAATTTTCCTTGAAATATTCTGCATTTACAGCGTTTTGAATTTGGTTTACCCCGATTCGATTAAGATGGAGAGTGGATCCCAAATTTTCCTGGCACTCAACATACTTTGGATGAATTATTACTCATTGAGATGTTTTCTCTTGCAGATTTGGTACCCAATGACCTTCTCTTTGTTGATTAATATTCTTATTTGCCTGATACAAGAGAAGAAATTGTGTGGCCAAAGCTATAATCATCTTTACCTGGATCGGTTCGGGAAACCCATCATAGGTAAACCGATACATATGAGGATTGGTATGATTAAGAAAGGAGAACATATTTTTAGGTGATGTTTCTGATAATCGATAACATCCAGATTTGAGTGAAGTTAATTTTGATTTTGAGTAAGGTGCGGTAGTGGGTTCTGTTGTAATTGATTTTGGTTTATAGAGGGTTAAGGTACAACAAGGTGAGTGAATCGGCAGGAAATTTGTGGTGAACTACGACTTTGAATCAACCAGGGATTGTGAACCCCATAAAAAAACTTTTCCCAAATCGAAGAAGATAACCATAAAGTAGCTAGACAAACTAAACTAAAAAGGCACGATGCTTAAGAACTTGAGAATACTTACATGAGGCAAAGCGGAGGAAGACTCCAGGTACTCAACCTGGTTTCCGACTTCTGGAAGATTTAGGTTTTTACCTACTCGACCAAAACAATCTAGAAACTCAAGAGGTATGAAGAATACAGTCCACCCGAATCCATCAACTGTAGAGCTAATTCTGTTCAACCAACATCGAATTGAAAACCCATCTTGATTTAAGTTTGAATATGATGATTGATTAACCTTGAAAGAAAAGAGACACTGCTGTTTTTAATGTGAATCGGTTCTATAATTTTAACTCAGCACTGTCCGATTTGCGGAGCTCTCCCTGGAGAGAGAGAAAAAGCCACACCTCAAGATTCTAAAATCAATCCCCATGATAGTTAAGGTTTGCTTCAAATTTTGTTATTTGATTTCTTGATTTATTGTAGGTTAGGTTTTTTTAAGTCAAAGCAAACATAGGCTAGGTTTGCGTGTGATCTAATACATAAGCTAACCTTCTTTGCATCTTTGCAGGTACAAACCGACATTTCATTTCATACATTAAAGAGGACAAGTGAAAGATATATACTCTTACTAAGTAGTCAAAAACATGTATTATTATATTCAGAACCCTTCATTTTTCAGCCAGTTAATTTTGTATGGGAAGGATTATTTTTGTCACACTGTTTATAGTTTCTTTTGTTGTTTTGAATAGGCTCCGCAGGACAATGAGGGCAAGGGAAAGAAACAACTACCAAAGCTATTTGTACATTGATTTCTAGCTGATACTTGGATTTAGTGGTATATCCTTCTTATCATTTGCAACTACTTCTGTTTGCAAGAGGACACGTTCTCATAATGATAAAGATGATAGAGAATGTTCTAATGTGGTAACCTGGGTTGCACGGACGCTCCATTTCTTGAGCCGTGTCCGCGTCCGACTCGCGGCGGACACGGGACGCGCGTGGGACGTTGACACGATGCGTGTCCGACGCACCAATTTGCGCGTCCTGCACGCGTCTGGTTTGGACGCACCGATGACGTGTGTCCGACGCATTTTTTTTTCATTTTCATATGAATTTTTTCCTTTATTTTTACTATTATTACCCAAATGAATAAAGACAAACATTTAGATCAATAATTTAGGTCTTTATTAGGATTTTGTAATTGGAAATGACATCACGTATACCCTTAGTTGGACATGTGTTGATCTAAGAATGCATTTTGATTGTGCTATGTGTTTAATAGTGACTGATTATTTGACATTTGGCGTGTATAAACAAACGATATCTTCTTTTCTTTTGAAATTTATACATATGTAACATCATTTTCTAATTTTTTTAGGTCGAAATACTTGACTTTTTCAGTTTATAAATACTTTGTTTGGAAAGTTTTGGGATTATATATATAAATAATATATAAATAAAATATGTATATACGTGTCCGCGTCCTAGTTTTTTGAAAATTTTTAGTGTCCGCATCATACTTGTGGCGCCGGATATAGGGAAAGTAAAGCATGCGTTCCGGCCAAGTTTGTAAAACAAGTTATCAATGAACAAGTTAGCGCTTACAATGGGATTAAATTGGTTCATAAAGATCGTGTCGTGTCCGTGTCAAATAGCACTTCATTGCTTCAAATTTTGGTACATATCGTTTCTCTCTAATTCCAATACTTTTTATAACCCGTAGAGTTCTATCCTATTGCATATGGTATATGCTCTCATGAAGATGGTCCAAACTGGGTTTGGTTTTTGAAAATCTAAAAAAGGTTGTCAAAGGGAGGCAGATAGTTTTTCTTTCCGATCAATGCAACTAAACCACTGTGTACGCCTTGACGGAAGGTAAAGATTATATCCCGAGTTTGCCATGTTATGACCAATCTCCATTTATTGATTTTTTTTTTTTAATTTGGATAAAGGTGGGTATAATCCAAGCCAGAAAGCTCTAATTGATTTGGAATGTGGGTGGTAACTAAAACGGTGTGAATGTTCTCGATAATTTATATGGGAGTTTTTCGAGTACCGAATAGCGTTCGATATACTCCAAGCATCCCATCTTGCAAATCTGGGGACTAATGTTTCTGCACCACCCCTTCTTTGAACAAATGAAGAATGCTCCGCAAACCAATACTGTTCAAAGAGTACACAACATAACAGATATGTCATCGTTGACCAAAACAAAAAAAAAAGGTTCAGTGTAACAAATTTACCAGCAGATAGAATGTGCATCAATAAGATTCAGTGGAAATTAGATTTATGAGATGTGTAGCACAAATACCAGTATATGTCATCGTTTTCCAAAAAAAAAAAATAGGTTCCTAAGAAATTTACCACAGATAGAAAGTGCATCCTAAGGATACGTTTAACATCCCCTTTGCTTGATTCAATACTTTCCATCGTGGATTTATGAATGAGATGAGGCCAACTAATTCTCTGTTGATTACATCCAATTCTTTCACGTAAATCAAGTAATTGCATGGAAGACTAAAATTACCCGTTTTTGTGAAAAAAATTGTTTGACACATGTAGAAAACAACGAGCCTCACAAAATCTTCAACCCTTCCATTTTTGATTGCATCTAAAATAGCTACTTGAACTTCAAGATACTCCTAACTACTGGTGGAGATGTTTCTCCAAACTTGTATCTTATACACAAATCATTTGTACTCAGGGTGACTTTCCTTTCATTTATTAATTTGTTCTCAATACCATTCTCAAGTATCTCGCAATCCAAGATCAACCGCCATGTCTTCCGGTGTCGAGATAAACAATTCTTGGCCTTCAACGAGATTGAAACCATATTTGTCCATCTTCGATTTTAGTAAAAGTTTGTATGAGCATTTCCAGTCCATGGTTACTCTTACATAACTCATCTTTGCTAATCTTATTATTTACGAACACTCGAACCATGTCACGAAATGGTGTCGCCTCAAGAGCTTCTATCATTTCCTTGGTTGGGAGCCCCTTATTCTCGAGGTCACGGAATAGGTCATACAATGGTCCAAAATTTGAAAGGTTTTGTCGAATCTGTATACAGGTAAGTAATAACATCATAAATTGGATTTATTAAGTTGATGATAAAGTGAACTATCACATCTTCAATAACACGTAAACATTTATTTTCACGACGTAATCATAGGATTATGTATATTTTGCTCATTTTATATGTCAATGAAGATGGTAATTTATAGTTTTCAAGGCATTAAGTAAATGAAATGAACATAATCTAAGATACTAGTATTTGAACATGAAAATTCTGGGTGAATTTGGAAAACACAATTTATCACGTATTCAAAATTCTAAAAAATTCAATTATCACATCAGTCATCATGTTTCATACAATTTATCTCAAACTATATGCCTAACGAATGCGAGTATCTTACCCGATTTGAATATCATTTACGCGCAATCATAGGAATATGTATATTTTGCTCATTTTATATGTCAATGAAGTTGAAAAACTATAATTTTCATTAAGTAAATGAAATGAACATAATCTAAGATACTAGTATTTGAACTTCTGAATTTGGAAAACACAATTTATCACGCCTTCAAAACTATTAAAAATTCAATTATCACATCAGGCATCATGTTTCATACAATTTATCTCAAACTATCTGCCTAACGAATGCCAGTAGCTTACCCGATTTGTTGCCTTTGTTTTTGCCGGTTTCAGCACATTCCTTACTTGCTTTTGGTTTTCCAGATTTCTTACACGTTTTCATTTTCTTAGGCGGCTTCACAAAATCATCGGTATCACTGGATTCGTTACAAACAGCATCTTTATCACGATGTTTCACCATCTCCCGGTATTCCAATTCCAAAATTTAACACAAGATCAAAAAACCGATGATTTTGGTTGACAGTGAACAAAGCAAAACAATTTTAAAATGACATATAACAATATAAATAATCAAATTATAAATCAAAATGATCAAGAAAAACCCATTTAATCATGATTATCACACATGCATGACTTAATCATTTTGATTTTTTTCCGAACAACATCAAGATGGTGATAAAGTATCTTTTCCGAGACATCTTTAGCAAACATAAATCATTTTTTGTTAAAATTTTGTTGAGTGTGCGGCAATTGTTGGGATTATCCTAAATTGAAGGGTGGTGCCAGTTTTCACGCTAGTCTATTTTGGGTCAATTTTTTAACTTTTTGTAACTAATTTAGGATAATTACTTTTTTTTGGGATAACTTCTTTTTCAAAATTAGGATAATTATCGCGAAGGTTATTATAGTAAAATTCTTAGAGATATTTTCTCCCTATAAATAATATATAAATAAAATATGTATATACGTGTCCGCGTCCTAGTTTTTTGAAAATTTTGTAGTGTCCGCATCAGCGTCGTGTCGTGTCCGCGTCTGTGCAACCCAGGTGGTAACTAAAACAGTGTGAATGTTCTCATCTTTTCTACTGAAACTGGTTCAATTTTAAGCATCCATTTTCATCATTATAAGAGGATATTGATTTTTTTGGAGGCACGAAGACCATGTACTAAAGCTTACTCAGGATTCTTCCTTGGGTAGGGCTGGATTGTAACAGTCGGTAATGCGGCCTTCGCCGCGGCAATTTTTTTTGGAATACATCACATAATTAGTGGCCAAATAGTGATCCACCCGTACAATACTAAATAGCTAGGGAAATAAAAGTTAAAACAAACACAAATAACAGAAAAACAAAGTGATTACCAAAAGAGAAGAAAGTAAGAGTAGAAAGGTAGTGAGGTGGAAGAAGATTTTTTACTTTCAACATGACTTAAATTTTGATCACCTCATAATATGGGCTAAAAATCACATACAATTAGCTAAATACAATTAATATGTGGGCTAAACATAAAATTTAACCTAAATTTCTATACTAAATTTTTTTTCCCCAAAATATAGGGACGGGCTATAGCCTCCTTTAGCCCCTTGCTAGGCCCGTCCCTTGATTCATACAAAAATGTTTTACTTCCGTATAAATAGTCGATGCCTATTCATACGGCAAATATAAAGTTGGTCATTGGCCCCCATTGCTATAAGCGTGTGTTACGTAAGCTCATTTTTTTCAATGTATTTTTTGTATGATTTAGAGGTTTAGATCCGTGTTACTAACTGAATCTACTTGCTAAATTTTTGACAGGTATCATAGATTGCAAGTGAGGCTATCATGAAGTGCAAGGCTGCAAGATATAAGCCATTATAACTCTTGGTATATTTGTTACTTGGGTACTGCAGTCCCAACGTGTTTGTGGTGCTTGGGAGGGTGATAGGATAGTGGCAGGATGAAGAAGCTATCTTTTATGTTTGATAATGAGGAGTAATAATGCGAAAGGGGTGAGTTTTGAGTACCTATGATCAGAGGCACATAGGCGTGCTACACCACTGTACAGAAAAGCAAAGTTTAAGGTAGAAACTAAGCCAAATTGACACGTGCTGACGTTGAATTTGCATATCATGCTAAGTAAATGCTCTTACCAGAGTGCAAGTGTATATAAAAGTGTGTGTTTTTTGACGTGCCATGCGCATGTACTCCATGTAGAATATGAAGATTTCATTGTCTTACAATCCCTGACCATATATAATGCAGAAGGATATCACTGTCCACATTTCTGAGATTCTGTGTCAAGAGAATTTACGCAACCAATCATTTACGATAGTGCGCTCAGTGTATTGGAAATTTGGTTTTGAGGCGGGTGGGTACTTGCGGTATGTCAGGAACCGCAACTTCAATATCTTTTCACAGCTAAACAACCAAAATCACGTGGTGGACGTTATGTAAGGCTAACCCCTATTGGCTAGATTGGACCGCTAGATTGGCCAAAAAATGTTGCAAATCGTGAAAAAAATGTGGGAAAAAAGTTAACACTCAATCTGGCTACTTCTCTCTCCTAGCATTTGCTCGCAGTCCAACTATCAGCGAGATTGAAACGCTGAATAGTGCGTCGCTCAAAAAGTGGTGTAAACGCCGAACAATTCAGCGTTCATATGAAATTTGATTGAAGTCAAAGATATGGAATTTGAAGAATGGGAACAATATCTGAATATCTATGTACAAGTGGCGCACATGGACACGAGATTACATCTCAAAATAATTTTGGATCGTCCGTTTAAAAGTGAAAAATTATTTGGTGGGCCCATACTTAATCTAGTTGTTTTGGGAGGTGACAATTAAGCCCCGTTTGGGATTGCTTTTTTTCCTAGAAAAGTACTTTGTAACCAACTTGTAACAAACTTTTTAGGAAAATAGCGTTTGGTAAACTTTTTTCAAAGCGCTTTTCTCCAAAAGCACTTCTGTTTTAGGCCAACTTTTAAAAGCTACCCAGGAGTAGCTTTTAAAAGCAGTAAAAGCAGAAGTTGTGGACCCACTCAATTTTAATTAATTGATTCTCTATTTTAACCTTGTTATTATATTAAAAGACAAAATCTACCCTTAAATATTTATTTATGTACAATTATTTCACTAATCAAATTTTATTAATTTTTGCTATAAAATAATAATTACAACAACAATAATAATAATAGTATTTAAAGGTAAAAAATATATTAACAAAGGTAAAAATTAAAAATTAAAAAATTAAATTATTAAAATATGAATAAGAATAAGAATTATTATTATTTTTTATCTTTATTTAAATAATATTCAAAATAAAAAAGTATTTTATTATTAATAGATGTAATTTAAATAGAATTTTTAAACCATGTCTATTTTCGTCATTAGCCACATTATAAGCACTTCAACATGATAATTACCAAACAGAATTTACAGTTTGTTGGTTCCACAGCACTTTACATATTATAGTTTACCAAACGTCTGACTACTTCATTTTTAAAGCACAGCACAACAACGCACAACACAGCACAACAGAAAATCACTTTTGTAAAACTCACAGCAATACCAAACTAGGCTTTAAACAGTATATGACGTCTTGTCCTATTGTTGTTTAGGTTGTCGTAAGAAGTGACAACTAAAATCGTAGATGACGTCTTGTCCTAGATGCAAGAAGTGACAACTAAACAGTGATGTTGATTGGGTCAAGCGTCGTTTGATTCGGCCAAAGGCAAATTTTCATTTAACGCTGTACCGTTCGGCGCCCAACGATGCACTGATCAGCGTTTCGCTGCTAGATTGGTCATCCCATAGGGATTAGGAGGTTGCCCTATCTGACATGGATGGCCAATCTAGCAGCTAAATATCTAGCCCATAGGACTAAGCCTAAGAGAATTATAAACATTCACCGGTATAAATAATAGAGGGACATCTAAATCGAGCAAAAAAAAAAAAGGTTCAATCGCTTAATTAAGGAAACGCTTTGTAATGCATTGTATTTGTATGCTTTTGGGAAAAAAATCCAAAATATCTAGGTCGTGCAACGTATGGGCACAAAATCTAGTAGTATAGAATTACAATATGACCACGGGTTATGGGCTTTAGGACATGAGGGTGCGTATGAATCTGCCATTTATTCATGAAATTATTGAAATTTAGGTACTACGGATAAATTTAAATCTCGCAAACAATTGGAAAAGAGAATGGTTCCCCGGTGTACTCACTGAAGTGAACTACGTCCCGAGGTTTTCTTTCACAAGAGTACACCTTAGTAAGTAGTACCTTGAGATTTTCTTTTACATAAAATCCATGTCGATTAGTGATTGAGTAGAGACACTCAGAGCCGTTAAAATAGAACCACTACCACCCTCGGATAAGTCAAGAATGTAGCAATCCTGAATAATCCGCATATATAGTACCAGACTCAAAACTTAATTGCGTTATATGTTCTACGCACCGTTACAAAATGTTACTTCCAAGAATCCAACATGATGTTCCAGTAAATTACTTTCACTAACATTGCAATGTGATCGCAGCCCGATGAAGGCGGACAATGTGCACTATTGACATGACGAGAAAGGGCGAGTATGTGATGCAGCGGTCCAGGTAAGATATTCAACCCGGAAAATGGGTCATTTGACCATAATTTTCGGTATTAACAAAAAACATATAGTTGAATAAATTAAAGCATGGGAGTACGAGGGATGGAAACGGTGGTGGTGGAGAAAGAATGTAAAAAATGACTATGTTAATTATGTGTCACTACAAAAGGATAACACTATAAATTAGAAATGTGGTTGATCGTCTTAAAAAGACATGAAAATTAAGAAGAAGAAAAAAAAAATTATAATAAATAACACTAAAAACTACATATTTAGTATACGAATAGATAAATCCTTTATTTTAAATTTTATTCCTTATCATATCTTAGATTTTGCTCTTTTATTTATTTTAACGAGGCATGCAATTCTGATTTTAAAAAAATTAATCTTATAAGTTTTTTTATGCAAGTATTGATTTAACTTGGGTTCTTTTATAAATGATGACTTTTTAATTTGAATAACTTTTACATATAGGGAAATATAAGTTAGCACTTTGGATCCCGTATTTTAATAAAATTTATATTTTTGGAAATGGCAATATGACTATGCTCTTTAAAAATCTCTATTCAAAACAATATCCATTCAATTTTTGATATGAAATTACACATGTTTTGATTTACTATTATAAGTTTATTTTTCAAAAAAATTAATTTATTTTACCAAAAATAAATAAATAGTGCCGTAGTATGGAAAATATTATGGGTTTTTGCTTCACTCCTTAGAGCCTTAGTTATACATTATGCACCTAGATGAAATATTCTTTTGAAGTTTGAAATTAGTATGATGGAACAATAAATGGGGGAAAAATTTTATTTACTTGTATTTTTATTTTATTTTCAGACAAAATTTATTTCATATAAAATAATGCATTATGCACCCATGTACAACTTCAAAATTTATTTCATAAAAAATATGCATTATGCACCCAGGTGCAACCTAATCAAAATTTATTTTCAATAAGAACGTGCTTTACGCACGTAGGTGCAACCTGGCAAAAACATTTTCCCTATACGAATAAAAAAAATAAAAAAGATATGCATTATGCACTCGGGCGCACCTAGCAAAAACCCATTTTTTTCCAAAGAATATACATTATGCACTCAGCTGCATCTTGTGTATTTCGTGGATAAATATAGATTGTCCTAAAAATCACTTGCAATATATTATACACAACCAAAGTCACTAGTTCATGATCTCGAGCAATAAGTCCACTGCCATTGTCATCACATTCACCATTAAAATATCAACCAACACATGTTTTAAAGAAAAAATAACAAGAAAAAGAAAATATTAAGAAAAAGAAATACATTATGCACTCGGGTGTAACCAAACCAAAATCTATTTCGTTTTAGAATATACATTATGCACTCAAGTGCATCTTATACATTTTGTGGATAAATCTAAGTTTATCCTAATAATCACCTGCGAAATATATTATACACAACAAAAAAAAAAAACACTAGTTCCCATCTCAAGCAATAAATCCACTACAAATCTAAGATTAACAAAGTACACGATCTAATTCAAAGCATAAAAATCGTTAACAGCTTTGGAAGTGGCGAGCAATGTATCAGCTACCGTTATCTCATAAAAAAATCCAGAATAGCCGGTAAGCAACCAACTAGCAACAACATTAACACACCATAATCATCAAAACCTTATCTTCTGCCACCTCTCTTAATTCATACAGATTTTAATTTAATAATCATTAACTATTCCACATATCTATTCACTGTTGCACGCACAAGAGATGGAGACGGAAAAATCCATGTGGTAACATAAGCTTTCCTTCTCATCATCTTTCCCAAGAGCATCCAACCAGATATACAAGCAAATATCTCCAAAACATAAGTTTTCCTTCTCATTAAATGATCCAACACTACAATTCGAGAAACTCCGTAAAATGTCAACCAATATTGTATTAACAGTACATGTTTTCTCTTTAATCCCACACTTCTCCTTCTCATCAGCAACTGTCTTCATAATCCAACGAATTCGAGTTGGATAAGATCATAAGAATCCAATTATCATTACGGCAAAACTCAGACACTAATCAACGCGACTCCACCCAAATTATCAACAGTACCCCAAAGTTATTCAAACAGTATACTGACCTAATTTTGGTTGCTGCCAATAATTGAGATCAATACTCCACAATACAAACCAACCAAACATAACAGCCCTAATTTATGAATCCTATCCATCTCATCTCGATTAGCATCAAATATCCAACCAATTTCAGATTACACAAAGAAACCCCAGATTTATTGCTGTTAAGTCCAAATCTGTTGTTGTAAAATCAATTTTCGTACATCAAATAGAAAAGGACCCAGAATCATTGAAGAAACCAGATTTAATCAACTAATTTTTGCTTGTTATACATCACCAATATCAACGGATGGCGATGATTTCTATCATCCATATCTAATGCAATAGTCTATCCTTCGTATCAAAACAGAAAAAAGGATGGTGATGATTTCTTCTTCTCTCGCTCTTTTCCTAGTATCAGATAACAACCTCTCTGTCTCGATGGAGATGAAATAAAAGTTCATCAAGGATATTTCAGTCTCGTCCCGGAAAATTCATTGGGTGAAATATCCACTATGGATATTAAAAAAGTATCTTATAGATACTTGGTTATTCATTTCAAAAAAAAGATACTTGGTTATTAGACCGAATCCAAGGCCTAATTAACCAAAAAACTGTATTTATTCAACCTATCCAAACGTTTAACACATTACACTGTGGAAAATTGTATACGTAAGTCTCAATATAAGGGTCACTTAAATATGATTTGGGTTACCATACTCTACAAGCCATTATTGGGATAACTTCACCATCTAATAATGAAAAGCAATGCTATGATTAGGTCCGACACAAATGAGGAGGTTTCTTTGGAAGAGGAGATCACCCCAGTAATCCATCTACGAGAGCAACATCCATGCAACAAGATATGAATCCACATTCCAACATCCAAAGAAACCCTACAATGTCCTAATTATGGAGGACTTTATTGGTTGGGGAAAAACTGACTGTGTCATCAAAAGAAGAAACCCAAATTTGTAACTTGTTGCTTAGAGGGAAAAATAAGGATTCATATGCTGCGAGTACCACCACAAGAATGGGAGTTGTATCATGAAAATGATAAATGTTTCAAGATTTTCATAAGATATAAACGCAAGTACAACTCATCTAATGCTTTTGCAAGTCTCGGATGTACAACAAGGATTCTAAAGGGAAGAGGCTCCACCGTGTTTTAATACACATGGAGAACTGCGACATAAATCATGGACACCACATATTGCACAGAGAGGTTGAGCCCCGGCCATAGGACGGGGTGATACCTAGTTCCTGTATATATGCCCAATTTCCGGTTGTTTGCTTGCCGATAAAAAATCCTTTAATTTAGTTATTTTAAACAGGAATATCAGTATTAATTTTTAATATATTTCAAGAGTATAAAACACAGTTTGGCTAACTTAGCCTGTATAAGTGGTGGTTCCGATTTATCCTTACGGAACATAAATCTACGGCCTTCGGTTGCTAAGATAAATTGTATCCTTCACCCACTTATTTATCATAGTTATAAAAAGGTATGAGGTTTGTTTCCATGATAGCCAGGGCTATCAAACGGACGACGTTGAATGGGGGCCATCATCCGAAGGTCGGGAATTTCCGGATGGAATTTTTGCATGGACGGCTACGAAAGACTCACTATATTCAAAAGTAGTACCAATTTGTGATATATATGAAAAGGTTTTACCTAAATACCACCCACAATTTTCCTAAATACCACACATAATTTAAAATTTAATAATTCCATACCCAATCTAAACGGGTAATGAAAACTCTCTTTCTTCTCTAACTAACACCGAATACATGTATCACTATCACCTGTAATGTCTGCCGCCGCCATCGCCACCACTTCCACCACCTTAAATTTACTCCATATAATGACCATGTATAAAATCAAAATCATAATCTTATTCAGATTCACGTTTGCCTCCCAGTCTTAATTTTAATCATGATATTGCTTTAAGAGATATAAATTAGGTCTTTATTTTATTTTATCTTGATCAATTAGGATTTAATTTGAAGTAGAGACGATTTAAGTTTTAGCATGAACTGTTTGAATAATCCAAAGTTAGCCCACAAAATTCACCGCAACTTGAGAACAAAAATCAGGACCTTCAGAATTTGATGGAGTATGTTGGTTGATGGTCCATGTAGTATAATTTGTCAACTTTAAGATTAATATCCATGGATATGTTACGAAGGAGGTGGTGTTTGATGACAATGGCTGACGTTAGTGGGAGAGATAATGCTTTTAGATGTTAAAGAAACGAGTTTTCATCACCCACTTTAGGCTAGGTCTACAATTTATTATATTTTTAGATCATGGGTGGCACTTAGGAAAAGTATGGGTGGTATTTAGGTAAAACCATATGGAAATTATTGCGATGCTTTACCATGTCAAATACTTTAACTGCCTTTCGAAGTTCTTTCACAGATATTCTGAATAATTTTTCAGATTTTTTCAGATTGATTGTAAAGAAACGAGATCTTTGACCCATATCCGCATACTTGCAGTGGTTCTTATTTTATTTTTATTTTAAATTTAGCAGTTTGATTGTAAAGAATCGAATGGAAACCCTAATTTTGTTTTCATCAAACTATCATCATCAGATCATTAAAACGAATCGACCTGCCCCTTTCATCTCCATATTTCTCCTTATCTCAGTTTCTATTGCACCATCTGCTTATCTCAGTTTCAGTTGCACCATGATCTGATTAACTATTTTGTTGGTTCTAGATACTAATATTGATTCGCGGTGTGATAATCTTGATCTCGCGAAACTAAGGAATCTTCTGTCAAGGAGGAACAACCTGGTGGTCCCGTGGATGCCTTTGAGCTAAAGAGGTAGTTAAAAACTTCAAAATTTGCATTCGTATCACTAGACAGGCTTAAGAACACCATCAGTAGGATGTTGTTTGATTTTTTATGTTTGTCCAGGCTTATGTTTGATTGTGAACTTCTCTCTGTACATTACTCATGTTTGTCCAGGCTTATGTTTGATTATGGACTTCTCTCCGTACATTACTCATCTGCAAGTATAACAAATTGACTCTAATTTGTTATAATTCAGGTTTTATTCATTATTTGCAGACTCCGATTGATGATGCAGAGGCTGTATTGGATGTGTCAGGGGCATAGAGGGAGTGTAGATGTTACATGGTGTTGGGATTGTTGAGGTAAAGATTCCTCAAACTCTAGCTATAAGATTTTTAATCCTAAGTATTCGATTAAGCTTTTGATTTTTAATCCAACTTGATAAGGTTAAAATTCATGATTGGGGTTCATATTCAGTTAGGTTTATATTCCCCAACTAAATCCCACCCAAAAGAATTGATTAAGGTTTTTTTTTATGCAAGGTGTTAATTTTTAGGTGTTGTGGTATTTTCCTTTGTCTTTAATATACTCAACATTCTTCTTACAGACTCATAATATCATGTCGTCTCTATGGAATCTCTTATAGGGTCACTGTTGTAATCTTAGCTCAATGAGACTGATCTTCGAAATATCTGCACTTAAGTAGGGAGTTTTATATTGAACTGTGTTAGAACTTTTATGCCTAATCTGTAGTGCTCCAAGAGGCATCTGTGATTAGAGATTAAAATGCTAACCCTATTGCAGTTAGAAAGGCCGAAACCAATACATATGCCCGTCACAGTTGTGAGTAATTCTCTTCTAAACAAATACATAACAGCGTATTTGTTATTATTGCTTGGTCACGGGTATTTATCACAGTTGTCCAATATTTTACTTCTACACTTGGTCATACGAGCAAGAAGGATGGTGGCAAGTTGAAAATATACAAATGTTGTGGTTGTTACTGTTGTTTTCTATGTTGATATGTCCTTTATGAGGTAATATTGATTTCATGTAGGTTTAAACACTTTCGGTGTGTTTTTTTTATCTTAATTTTTATCTTTGTATTAACAAGGGTTAAATTAGTACACAATAAGTACACTTGAGTATGTCTTCTGCAACTCCACCCAAAGGAAAGGAAAATCACGTGCCCAATGAGCTGTGGCAGACTGCATGGATGATTCCTGCCTTCTGGCAAATATCATTGTTCTCTATTTTGTGTGTCATAGGTGCACTTTGGGCACCATCGCAGAATTCAACACGGTGAGTCCCCCTTTTTTGCATTAGTTAGATGCCAATATTTATTTTTCTTACGTTTGAACACTTAGCACCTTGTGGTTCTTCTTTTTGGAACCGGATTCGACCAATGATAGCCCTTAGCTTGACACAAAATTACAGTGGTTAGGTGGTGAACTAGATGGATTTGACCACTCACATCCTTATAGTTCAATTCCTTATGTAGTAATCTCTTCTCTATTGAAAATTAGGAAAGTCTCTTATTCAAAATTAGTGTTTTGGAATCTTTATTCAACTTGAAAACATAGGTAAAATCTTTAGTAGGGATGTAGGGATGTGTAATATGTACACGAGATGAACGTGTTTTGTAACCCAGTAACATATCTTATTATGTTAAAGTAAACAACTTCCTGAAAGCTGAAAGTGGGTAACAAACTAACACACTGTTGGCCTAATTTCACTCTACATTCATCACAGAGTATTGGTATTTTCGATTTCATCCATTAATATTTTTATCCAATATAAAGGTTGATGGAGGTGGAAGAAAATCTTTTAAACGGCCCCCCCTCTGATATCAAGTTGACCACAATTTCTAGGTTATCAATTGAGTGTGATGCTCTATATATAGTTTGTAGAGAAAGGAATAGTTGTTAACTGGATTTTGGTAATATCAAAAATGTCGGAGTTTGGAAATTTCAATTTCTGCCTCTTAAGTCTTAATCGTACGTTTTTTTATGGCTGTTTTTGCTGTTTTATTTTTAGGATTATCCTTAATTATGGTTTTACAGACTTTCTATGACCTAGAAAAAGTTAAGAATTGCTTTTTTTATTATTATAATATTTGCACTAAATTGTTGGTGTTAATTATCAAATACTTTGTTTGTCATTGTATCGGAATGGAAAAGCTTTCTTGCAAGCACGCCGTGCAAGAGAAGCCATGTGCGTTTATGAAAGAAGTATACACCTTGCACTGATTTGCACTGTCAAAACTGGATGCTACCACTGTCATTGTTCCTTGCAAAATTTTCATGTGTCTATTACAGATTCCCAAACCTAAATGGAAATGCACATATTGTTAAAAAAAAAAATTGCGATGGTATTGTCTCGAAAATCCGGTAAGAATCTGAGTAATTATCTTTGCGGACATCTGACCTCTTCGCAAACCAGTGATCTAAAATAGATGTTTGATCATATAATTTAGTTGCTGGGAAGCAATCAAATTCATCTTCCCACAATCTTTCACAATGACTATGTTGAATTGGAGTTGGAACTTGAGACTACTACTTTTTAATGTTACTATAATGGATTAATGGGTCTATGGCAGAAAAAAAAAAAAAAAAAAAAAAAAAAAAAAAAAAACGGTAATTTCTACAATGTTACACTACTTCTGATTATTATAAGTTAGCTTCTACCTCTGGCACAAGGGACCACACCCAATTCTTTTTAGCACTGTTCTAACTTCTAATTTTTGTAATGAATAATATAGTAGTTTTGTTGAAGATCACCTTACGAAGAATCATTTATATCAATTTTGGTGTCATTTGCTTTCATCCCTATATGTATTTTAGTGCTACAAATGCATGATAAAACAGAAATAATCTTATTCAATTTTGATTTCATTTGCTTTCACCTAATCCCGTCCCAGATTGCACCACCTGAGTGTATTTGTAAATTATTTTTTGGGTTCTTCGTATGCTTAGGTTGTCAGTTATTATGGTTGTGTTGTTTTGATTATCGAAGTGCGTCATTCATATTGTTTTTTGAAGTGCGTCATTCATATTGTTTTCTTTTTTCAAGTATTAAATTAATCTCCCACCATATTTTATGCATATGAGGCTGGAAAGCTTGAAACAATTTTCTGTATATAGACTGTCAATAGTAATAGTAAACTAGCTCAAGAACTCAGTATGTCCAGTTATTTTGATGTTGTAAGATAGGTGCATTTATTCACAATAAGGACGGATATGCAGACTAAGTTTGAACGAACTGTATTTTTAGTCCACACTGAATCAGTAGGAATTTAAGCAATTGAATAATTTTCCTGTTAGTAGAATTACTCGCAATAGTAATTTAATGTTAATCACGCAGGTATTGAATGGTATATACTACTATAAGCAAGTGTGCCCAAATTTTTATTAGTATATATATTTAATTTTGATGATTTGATGAAATATCCCTTTAAATTTTAATCCTTCTGAATTCATAGTGCATTAGCTGAACGTCTAAGCAAATGTTGATGAATTTGGTGATATATATGCTGGAGGTTGACAAGATATGAAATGTGTTGGATTGCAGTATATATAAGCAATTGGAGATTGAAAGGGTCTGGGTTTCAACTAATTTGGTGGTCATGATGGCGCCGAGAGTTTTACCAAGTTGGGGAGATTCAAGAAGATGAATGACGTGATCGTTCTCGATGAGGGTAATTTTTAATTTCTTATGTTGTCAATGTCAACTCATGAATTTCAAATACTAAGTTTTTGTCCAGTCTTGCAGGTGACCAAACTCAAAACCTATGTAATCGGGAGGTGACCAAACTCTTGCAGAATGGGGTGTTGTTCATCCTTAAGCAAATTTGATTTGAACAACACCAAATTTTGTGTGCTTCCACCATTGAAATTAATAACAGAGTTGGCTTTCCTCTATACATGCATGCGCCCACCCTCATACTACTTGGAAGTAATTCACAGTATAGGAAGTTATGCCTAAACCCACATTCACTTACTTATACTACTTAGAATTAATTCACAGTCTAGGAAGCTACGACAATATTATGGTCCTCCAGGAAGCTCATAAAAACATATTGCAGTTTGCGTTGTTTTTCATTTCATAGATCATTTAACTCATACCCATTTAATTTGTGCATTAGCATTGCAGCAGGGTCATAACGTTTGATTCTCTCTCAGCTCTGGCCCGAGTGGTTATTCAGGTAGCACAAGGATCACTTGACTATTTAATCATGGTTTCAATTATTATTATTTTTTTGTCTGAATTGGATTATTTATGATTTCCTTTCTTCATTTTTTGGATTTTGTAGGGGTTCAGATGAATTCTGGAGATACTTAACACCACCACTTTGACTATTTTATGAAGTGGACTATTTCTGCATCCATGCCAACACTACCATTACGCCTCGCCAACACTCCACGAATGTTATTCCTGTTTTGGGGGTACTTTATAGGTCCATTTCTCTTACTCTCTCTCACTGTGTTTGTATAGTATCCTTTATTTACAGGCTGTTAATATTAGTCGCATAAAGGTACTGAGTTTGATAAGATGACGGAATCCTTAGCTTAGCTAATAGCTGGTGTTTACATCTCACTTTTAATATGCAAGACTGTAGAAGTTTTTCTACCAATTCTTGGCATGTATCATTGAGGTTAATGTTATATATTTGATGCTCTAAGTAGCCAGTATCATCAATTAAGATTCGCAGAATCTGCTTCTGGATTGAAAATATATTCAGCAAAGCTGAGAGTAACTCATGTGCAGTTAAGATTAATAATTTGATGTTCAATGTGATCCGTTAACCGTTTCAAAGGTGAGTTAATTAGTTCCATATACTCGATAAATTGATAACATTGGTTCATATATTTGTTATCCATGGGTCTGTGTGGTATGATATACAAGATAGGATTATATATTTATTTCCAAATTCGTCACACTGACTGAGATTGGCTTTATTTTTTGTTAAAATAATACCAGTTTTTTTTCTTTCTGTTTTTCATGAAAGTTATGAGTTGGGGGTTTCAATTTAGGAATTTATCGAGAATATGTCAAAACTGAAAAATATGGAATTAAAAGGAGGAGAAGGGGTGAATTGATCACCGTGAATGAAAAACATTGTGTAAGGTGTTACGGTAAAAAATTAAAGAGAACATGCCCAATGCTGTAGTTCTAGAGAGAAGCCAATGACGGTAAATGGACAAGGAGCAAATAATGATGCACTACTGCATGCTTGAGTTTAATCAGATTCTTAGTTTCGCTTATACCTAATATGTTGATTTTTTTTCCTTTCACTGATTATAGGATCAAGCTATGTAGTTATTAAGGTACATATTGTGCCATTGCTTATGTTTCTAAGAATGTTGCTACGAAAAACTGTTCTTTGTTAATTTAATTTCTCTAAAAACCTGAGGATTTATCTTGCAGACAAGTTGAAGTTCATGGCAGGAGTATTGCTTAGCAAGTTTCAAAGTACTGTGACTTTGTTCGCAATACTGAAACTTTAATTATAAATTTTGGTGAAGCTACAATAGGATGACTTGCTCACGTTGATTCTGACAACCCTGCTAATCCAAAGGTATGAGCTTAATCTTTCACATTATAACGTCGTTGTTGATAAGTTTTGCATTATGGTTAGATGGTTGACTTTAGACTATTCGGATGTAACAAAGATTGGTATACAACGTAAAGTTCTCCCCTAAGTGTTATTCTTAAGGCTTGCAAGAAAACTGGCAGGTAGATATTAGGTTGTAGCTTTCTATAAATCACAATGTTCATATTATACTTGATTAATTCACCCAAATCCCTTTGAACAACACGACGCCTGTTGATTTAGAAATGGTGTTGTATTTTTTATTTTCGTGGTTTAGTTGTGGATTTTTTTGGTGGTTGTTTCTTCACTGGATCAGAAGAAGGGGAAAGTAATGGTGTTGGCAAGAAAAAAATATCGGAATCTTAAATGATAAATCAATACCTTTGAAGTTGTAAATATCATACATGGATGTAAGCTTATTGTATAATGCATACTTTTTGGTTGCAGTAAGCACTCAATGATAACATCAGATGTTTCGTTCTTCAAGTTAAGGCTGAAAAGCTGTCAAGGTAAGTGTCAGATGAGGGTTTTCTAACAAGTATTTGGTAACTTTAACACTACAATATAGAACTCGGATCTTCTATTAGCGTACATGAAGCAGGGTGTGAGGTACAATCTCTTCTTTATATCACATGATGTTATTAAATCTTTTAGATAAACATATCCAAGCGTAATTGCTATCTTAGCTCAAATGGTAGAGCACATGGTTTTTACCATGCAGTTGCAGGTTCGACTCCCGCAGATGGCATAGTTAGTTGAATAAGACAAAACCCAAAACCTTCTATGCTTTCGATACCAGTGTATAGGTATATATGGGCAGAAAATGTATCAGATTGTAAGGCTCTCTGAAGGCTCCTTTTTGCCAAATTCCAGGACCCAATATTACTGTCCATTTGGCCAGATTTGGCATCTGTTGGACCTCTGCACAAGGAAAGAGGCAAAATTTTGCCATGTGCTTTCTCATCAAGTTTGTTTTGTTAATAAGTCTATCAAACCGTGGTATGAATTGCTTAAAATGATAATCAGTTAACTGCTAAACTCTTTCCAGGTACTTATATTTTCAGCCACGACATTGGAAGTTTGATGAAACTTGATGTGGCATGTGGGCTACTTGGTGTAATAGGCATTTCTTTACTAATAGGCATTATGAAGAGGTGGGTATCCTAAACTATTGCTAGACAGTCAAATCATAAATAAAAATTTGAGATTGAACAATTAAAGGTTGATGTTAACTGCCCCTTAATAAACGTAGTAGGAAATTCCAAGCTCTGTTAGTAATTCACAAATCAACTTAAAATCATAATCTAACCCTCCATTCAAAATAACCTATTAAAACTATATCTTAAAATCAGAATTCGCTCAATGTAACAATCAGTTTTTGAGAAATTACTTAGAGTCTTCTTTTTAAACATAATTTGTTCCTTTCGCCTCTTCTTTGTTATCATCACATATTGAAGTTTCCTCGCCTTCTTGCAAAATCATTGTTATGCATATAAATATTATATTTTAACAAGTGGTCTAAAGATTTACTTATTAGGATTCCTCCTACGATATTTTCAACAGGTAAAGCAGTAAGAAACATGGCATATGCTTTATTTGATGACCTAGATCTTTACCGAGTTCGTCGGAAGGTTGTCAGGGAAAGGATTTTGAAGATCTAGAAATTAGGAAATCGAAACACAAAGGAAGTGTATGAGCTGGAATTGCACTCAATGGATGGAAAATAAGAAAATCCCCTATGTTGATGCATATCTCTTGAATTACATAGGGTACTTAATGGTAATGCTCAAATATATTTATTGCAAATGCTAGAAAACCCATATGAATGCAAAGGTACCAAGGGAACCGATAAAAATATTCGAGACCCATTTGGTGGAAGAGAATGCATATTCCACCGAGAGTTTAATCTCACTGCCTCAAACGAAAGTTTCATAATTG
The DNA here is from genome assembly GCA_023531295.1 of Papaver armeniacum. Classification (NCBI taxonomy): domain Eukaryota; kingdom Viridiplantae; phylum Streptophyta; class Magnoliopsida; order Ranunculales; family Papaveraceae; genus Papaver; species Papaver armeniacum. The sequence goes on from JAJJWW010007662.1 coordinate 219,838, forward strand.
TTGACTTTAAACATGTTTTACGGTTTAACAAGTTCACCAAAGTGAAGCTATTAGACAATAACGAATCAGGCTTTTCTGAACATAAATTTAAAAGTCTATTAAAAAAAGTGAATGACACCACATTTCTTCTTGCTAAGAACCGAACTACCTTCTAAATTTCCATACGACATACATAAGATACATATAATTGATAGCATTGTTACTTGCATATGCTATTGGGAGATTGAAATATGTTTTAGGTATTACTATAGTGGCATTCGATGGTCAAAAAGGGTCTGACGAAGTTCAGAAGAGAGAGATAGTCATCGTAGATACAAAATAAGTAACTTTGTTTTAAAAGTTATATTACGTTGAGTGTAGGGTAATGAAGAGGACCACGAGCAACTAACTTCTTCGCCTGTCTGAATTAAGATCCAGGACCCCTTAATCAATTGATGATTAATATTATATTGTTGTTAAAAAAGGGGAATTGATATGAAGGTAACTCAATTGGGGGAATGGTGCATCTCAATGGAAAAGGGTGTCATAGATGAGCACACAAATACTCTGATAATTTTTATTGTTACTGGAACATTTGTAAGTGAGTTTCAAGGTTAGTGGCATGTTACTAATTAACCACATCATGTGCTGACATTAACATTTATTAATTCACCTGATATAAAATTACACCTTGCAACAAGTACACTTGCATTAGCTACGAGCACTGCATTTAGAGTGTTGTCAATTTGGATAAACCGGAGGTCAATGGATTCAACAAAATATATTGGATTAAAGATCATTAATTACAATAGGATCATATATATACATCGAAAAGATAAAACAAAAACACGAGCTAAAAAATTAGACAAGGACTGGAATGATATCACGTTTAGCCAATTTTTAGAATTGGATGACATTGAGGAAATAAACAATGCAAGAAAAAAAAATCTATAACTCATCTATTATCACGTGATAGTAAAACCCTTGAAGCTCATTTATAGGGGAAAACTTTAAAAGAAGATTAGGAGTCCAATGAGGGGACGGATGTAAATGAACTACATAGACATCTTTGCAAAATTAAAAAAAATAAAATAGACAATTTATGTTTTCCAGATATTGTGTTGAAGAAGAAAATACCAAAAGAAATAAACGGAGTAGTGATTTCATTCCTAGAAAAACAAGTAATGGAACAAATATATAGAGAGCATGATAATATGTGTCTTTTCCCACACCATTAAATATCAAAAAAAAAAAAAAAACGTTCTCGATAATACACGTACAAAACACAAATATACTTACACATCAAATAATCTACACAGTTTCCTAAAAAAGACGATTTCGAAAATTAGTTAGAATTTTGTATATACTCAAGCATACGAATTCGAAGCCTGCATCAAAAATAGTCTATATAAACCAACAAAATAACAAGGCTTAATGTTACATTAACCCGAAAAATTACAGAGTTTTCGTATTACAATAGATGAATTTTGATAATCATAAAAGATATGATTTTGGAGAACAATAAAAAGAGAAATATATCTCTCCACAACAAGATAGTCCAAACTTCTGATAAAAATAATTCAATAGATGAAGAACATATCGTTATCAATCAACCAATGTGAGGTATGGCACAAAAAAGAAACCCTACAGATGACGCCCTTATTTCCTTAGTAGAATAATATGAGTTGGAACGACATATATATGCAGGGAGAACAATATCACTATGAAATCACGCTTTCACAACATTATTCAGTTGAGTTTTATGAATATAAAAAAATGATTAAAGATCATCACAATAGGATCATATATACGTACAATGAAAACAGAAGACAAAAACACGAGCTAACAAAGTTTAGAGAATATGAAAAATTATACAAAAACTGGAATGGCATCACGTTTAGCCAATTTTTAGAATTGGATGATACTGAAAAAATCAAAAATGCAGGGAAAAAATTCTACAACTCATCTATTGTCACGTGATAGTAAAATTCTACAACTCATCTATTGTCTCTGAAGCATTTTGCCGGGGAAAACTTTCAGAGAAGATTGAGAGTCTAATGAGCAGAAGAACTGCAAAGACATCATTGATACTTCAAAAAAAATACAATTTCTCTTTCCGGATATTGTTTTGAAGAAGAAATACTAGAAGAATTAGATAGAGAAGTAATTTCATTCGTATGAAAACAAGTAACACAACAAATATATAGAGAGCATGATAATATGAGTCTTTTCCCAAACCGTGGATCTGAAGAACAGATCTAAGAATTTGGGAAATATTATTACAAAGATAAACGAAAAGTAAAAAAGAAAAGACAAGAACATAGGATGTTGACGTTCAAAGAACATCCATAGCAAAAATACAGTGTATATGTAAGAATGAAAATAGTCAAAGAAGGTCTTATTAATATATAAAACTGAATAAACAATATGGGAATTCAAGCGCAATTCAAAGACATAAAGACTTTGTTTCGGATTAAATGACTAGAAAAAGTCAAATATGATTAAAAGGCTATGTCATGCTAATTTTAGAATTAAGTTTATGGTTGTTTTCATGGCGTTTTTTAATCAACATATATTACTGCTTTCTTATTTTGGTCGAACGTAATAAACCTACCAATGGAGACTTCAATAGTCATGAATATATACCTATCTAGGACTTATAATTATTTTTTGCTTAGGAATTATTAGTTTACTCTTTTATAAGGGTTAAATTTTTTTCGTTCCCAATTTTGTTAATGGGTTTCTGCACATTTTTATATAGAAATATATTACTTATTGAGTTTTTTTGTTGGTTAGTTTCCCACAATGTTGTCGTATTTTTTTTTATTATTTCAATCCTTTCAACACCTATATGTTTGTGTTTGTTGAAGGAATATGGTTTATTGTTTAAACACAGTTCAAAACGAAGTGCTATTATTTACACTCTTAAGTGTGTAGTAATCTTCTCTCTTCCTTCAATCTTTGAGTGATGAGCACAAACAGTATTACATTATTATTTTTCATATTGGCATGTATTTCGTGAAATACTTTTTATTCTTATGATGTAGATGTATTTTAGGTGTTTAATGAGATGGTATTACATCTTTTTTCCTATCGACATGTATTTGATGAAATACACAACATCATTAACGGTCTTATAATCCATATTGTTTGATTTCTCATTTTAGCTATGATTGGTTTTTAAACTAATAAGGAAGTTAAATATTCATTATTTGGATACAAGTAAGTTGTGGTCCTTTTTAATGTACTGTTATTGTTATAAAGAAATAAAATGTGTAAACCTAACACTATAAAGAGAGGTTTTGACGCTCTCTATTAGAGAAATATCAACCATTTTTAATACATAATAAGTGCATCTTCAGGTCTCTATGTTTAGTTGATTTCAAGAGTTTTCATTTACATTAGTGTAATGTTGTAAAACAAATCAATCAATAATTTTTTTGCAGTAATCTTATAAGGTTGATATAATCTTATATCTATTGCTAAGTTTCTTAGTTTGATTCATTGGTTTACTGATTTGTGTATTCAAGTGGTTTTTAAAGCAAAAAATTTAGGAGTTGCTGCTAATTTTGTTCCTCTGAAGTCATTTTGAGTTGCACGATTGATGCGTTGATTGTTGAATTTTATTGGGTAGTTTACTGAATTTACATGTCTTTGGATGTACGTCGAGTTGAATTTTGTCTGAAAGAAGGATAAGGGTGTGATCATATACAATGGTATCTGCATGTAAGTGTTTATGTCAAACATTTTCTCTCATCTTTAGTTTCAAACTACCTCTAATTTTAAATTTGTGATATGATGGTGTAGTTGGGGTTAATTTGATTGCAGATATTTGGATTTATAAATTGAAATTCAAAATTAAACTTACAAAAAAAATTACATGTTAACTGTTTGGTCTCGTATCTTTTTTCTTTATTTTCCTAATTACATATATGCCCGTTTGACTTGCTCTATCTTTTTGAGCGTGATATATCCCCAGAGCAAATTAGTCGGGTTTTTGTTCAAAAGCTTACTTCTCAAAATTGGGGTGTTTTGTCTTTGGTGTTTTTTGTTTTTAACCCATAACAACTCTCCGTGGGCTTACAATCTCTTCGGTAATCATAAGTTTAGACCTGTAACTTTTAAAATTTACTATTCATAACTGAAGTACATGTTACATATATCAATTTTTACTATTTTGTTTCCCGGGCTAACAGAGTATTCAAACTGGCAGCAGGAACATGATATACGTAGTTGCAGTTGCGGAGCCGATCATTGTGTTGTGGGTCTGGGAATCATCAGAAAATTGCATTGTGGGAGCAAGAAAGGTGAGGTTTGCATGTGAGCCATTGAAATTTGTATACTGTACTTACAATACATAGATTCCATATTCCTACACAAATAGTGTTGCGATGTAATGATAAAAAGCAGATATGCTCTACTACTTCTGAATTTATTTGTTGGATTCCATGTAGGCACATTAAGTGATTGATTCTCTAAGTAATTCCTTTAAGTGATTGCTCATTTAAGGTACAAATCACTTAAGAAGCATGCTACTACAATTCAAACCTTAGATAAAGACACCAACATTTTAAGATGTGGAGAAATTGATATCATCAAGAGGAACGAACTACTGCTAAATCAGAAGTGTTCTTCTTCTTCATCGTTCTGCAAGTGTTCTTCTTCTTCATCGTTCTGCAAGTGTTTGCTTATTGTTGTCTCTTATCGTCTTCTTCACCACTTTAACTATTTCCTACCAGTTGTTACTCTCATGGCGTCAGGTTTGTTAATTGATTTTGTGGTTGGTCAAATTTGAGATTAGCTTTCTTTGTTGACTAATCTCAAATTTACTAAAGAAATAGTTAAAGTGGTGAAGAAGATTAAGAGACAACAATAAGCAAACACTTGTTTGAAGAAGAAGAACATAACGAGGCGATGAAGAAGAACAAGATGAAAAGAAAAGGAAAATTTTCACAAGGGACTATAAATAGATGGAAAATGTTATTTAACATTAAATGCACCGACAAAAGAGGTAAAATATAGACACGTGTGCGGTCATTTAAATCCAAGGAAAACCTGACTTAAAGAACTTTAGTAAAATCCAAATATACATGTATTTTTTGATAGGCGAGAGAAATGCGAAATTGATTATTTTCTCAGAATTCGAGACAAGAAATGGCACTTTGCATATATGCTTTTTCGTGATTGGGGAGCATCATAAATTCACAAAGAGTGGTATCTTTAGTGAATTAACAATAACATGTGAAGATAATTAAAGGTCTAAGTAATTTTGTCCTCTTTTAACGAATTACAAATTGGTTATAAATTGGAATATTGTTTCTGCCAAGAAACTAATTTCCAAATTATTGCATATATGTTGAAATTGTAGTCCATGCACTCTACTACATGTCTTTTGTGTAGTCTCACCTTAGCTTTACCAAATTAAACTTACAATTACATGTTAACTAAAGGACTTTTGTTTAGATAAAAAAGATTATCATACTTTCACTTTACTTTCTTGATAATAAAGTGCGTAATACCAAATTGCCCTTTAGTATATATAGGTAATAAAACTAGGGTTTCATTTTCTTCTTCACTCTCTCTCTCATTTTCTTTTTGCTTCTCTCAGATGAAGAAATAAGCCGAGAAGACACGATCTCTAAGCAATTTTTCGGTGAAAAATTATTTCAAAAATACAAACAAAGATCCTAATTATGTGAATCATTATCTTTTTACCCATTTATTTCAATTCAATCGGTTGATAGTTCAAATTTTTAAGAAATCATTTGGAAAAATTTCTTTGATGTTCTTTGAAATTTCAGAGTTAGATTTTTGTTGTAATCTCACCTCAATTTTACTTTTGAAAGAAAATTTGAGCTCTATCTTTTAATCTTTAGTGGATTTTGTTCTACTTTGGAAGATCTTGGAAGTTTTAAGTTTAATATATATTTGCTACATTAGGTACCTTGTCTTCATGGATTAAAGCTTAATCAACGAAGATACCTGGTAGTGTACGGTTGCATCTAAACAATTTCGACAAAAACTCAGTGAAATTAGATAAGTTTCTTTGAGCTTCTTTACGGTTCATGAGATTGATGGATAAAACTTGTAGAACAGGAAGAGAAAATATGTGTGAACTTTTTTTTTAATGTGAATATGATTTGAAATTATGATTTATTTTAGTGTTTTATAGGTTTGTTTTTTGAAATATATGTATTACTGCAGTTATGAAATAATTTCTCAACTCTCAGATTCAAAAAGACATGTAGGTGGACTGTAAAGTAAACAAATTCATATGTGAAGTAATGGTGATCTTTAACTTGTCTTATCTCTTATTTGCAGAGGGAAGTTCACTAGCATCGGGACTGTGTTTGTTGGATAAGCTACATGTTCTGTTTCGTTAGTTGTTGCGGTAATTCCATTCTCTTATGATGATTGAAAAGGAATACACAAATGCAGGTCTTGAAGTTTATCCTTCAACAAACTTGAGTGTTTCAAATTTCAGTAACAATCTTGCTCAAACAGATAAGCTACATGTTCTGTGATTCTCATTACCTTAAAGTCAATCTATACTTCTGTGCCTTCGCAAAAGATAATTTAATTCAATATAATCTTATAATGCTTGTCCATGAATGCAATTTTTTGAGTTTCAATTGCTAAGACATGAAGGAAAGCATATCTTCAGTGTTTCTGTTTTCAATTGCTAGGACAGTATTGACCAAATGAAGTTTCAGAAAAATAAGGTTCTTAATGACTCTATACATTGTTTACGTGTATGTGTGGATTGCAGGGAGTGGTGGTGTTGATATTGATGCCACAAAAGTGGTTAAGAGATGAAGATGGTGTTGTCGAGTGAGCTTCAGGTAAACATGACTCCATAAAATTTGATTGTGATTGCCACATTTCTAGGTATCTATATATGTTGGCATATGGATGTCTAATTGCTAGTTATCTGAACTAGCAGGATGTGTAACTGCTATTTACACATCCTGGGATATAAAGTTTATGTTATATATATTGCAGGTTCTTATGAAAAGGTATATTATGCATATTGGAATGAACTAGCATATGGATGTCTAATTGCTAGTTATCTGAAGCAGGATGTGTAACTGCTAGTTATGAAAAGTTATATCATGCATATATGTTGGCATATGGATGTCTAACGCTAGTTATCTGAACTAGCAGGATGTGTAACTGCTAGTTACACATCCTGGGATATAAAGTTTATGTTCTATATATTGCAGGTTCTTATGAAAAGGTATATCATGCATATTGGAATGACTAGATAACATTGGTTGGCAGTTGCTTTATGACCAGCTTATTCTCAGTAAAGGACCATCATTCGGTTTGGATGATGATCTAGCAGTAACTAGTAGGATGTGTAACTTCTAGTTACACATCCTGGGGTATAAAGTTTATGTTTTATATATTGCATGTTCTTATGAATAGGTATATCATGCATATTGTAATGACTAGATAACATTGGTTGGCAGTTGCTTTATGGACAGCTTGTTCTCAGTAAAGGATCATCATTCGGTTTGGATGATGATCTAGATAAGAAGCGAGTAAAGCATGTCAATTCTTTATCTTAAAACTCTCTCCTTAGACTCTTCCATGAAAAGGAAAAAAAACTATCCAATGCACTCAAATTCTTTTTGAAGTTTTTCTTTGTGAGTAGCTTAGGTACATAAGCAAAAGATAGCAGAAGAAGTTGCTTCGGTGCTTAGTATTGGTGTTGATATTAATACAATGCCGACTGGAAAGTTTGTTTATTTTGTTTCAGATCGTAACAAAAGAAATATGAGAGAGTTTGGAATATAATACGTTTGAGTTTACGTTCAGCTCTGAAAAGATGGTAACTACATTGTGCGATGGGCCAGAGTGTGATGGAGTTCTGTCTGGAACCTGTGTGCTTATTCTTTGGAGGCCAACTGGTGTATTCGAATCTTAATGCATAGTCATGCCATGTATCGTTCTGCGGAGCAGGTCTGTGATTTCTTATATAGATCAACATACATTATACATTTATTGTACAGTTCGTGATTTGATCATATTTGCAGAGTGTTATAACTTGGCAAGATGAATGGACTTGTAGCTACTAGTTACACATATATATACACATGCTAATTAGATGTATATCTACTAGTTACACATGATAATTAGATGTGTAACTTATAGATACACATGCTAATTAGATTGGATATAAAGTCTATGTCATATGCATGATGATCGTTTGCTAGAAAGTGGTGGTGACAATCGTCATAGGTAATTATTTGATTTCAGTTTAGCTACAGTTAAGATTCGATTTCAGTAAAATCCATATTTGATTTAAACGAATGAGATTTAGTTTCCATTATACCTATAAATGCTTGTTTAACTATGAAATATCATTAACTAAAGACATAATTGAAGAATCTGGATTAGCTGAATCATTAGGACTTTCAGTTGTCTTAATGTATGAGAAAAGTGTTGGTGAAGCTTCTAATTGGGCTGTTTATTTTCCCGTTTACATATGTGTTTGAAGTCTTTATTTTTTAACCATATTTTCAAGGATGCGATAGTTCATGAATTAACCTCATCTTTCGACGTTAACTTCGTATTGCAGATAGAAAAATTTGAGCTTCATATCATGGAGGGAGAGTTTGCTGATCCTCATATTGTAGTTATGCTTGGTGAAAATGGGGCAGAGAAGACGACATTTATTTGCTTGCTGGTACACCTTTTTGGATCCCTCTCTTGTTGCTTTTAGTTTCAAATTCTATGTCTAGACTGTGCATTTATTCACATTACACAAACAAGTAGGATGCATGTGTAACTTCTAGTTACACATGTTATATGCTTGTGTAACTCCTAATTACACAAGTAGGATGCATGTGTAACTCTGAATTACACTAGACAGATGCATGAGTATCTTCTCATTACACATGCTAAAATGAACAAACATTGTAACCAAAAAATTATGCATGCCAGTTACACAAGCTTTATGGATGTGTAACTGCTAGTTACACATGCTAATTGGATGTGTAACTATAAATTACACATGCTAATTGAATGTGTAATTGTGAGTTACACATGCTATGTGAATGTGTATCTGTTGCATATGCTTATACTTTGGTGTGTTTGATGAGCACTTGTTTTGAGTTTGCAAAAAATTTGAATTCTTGCAGCAAAGTTGTTTCTTAAGCTCTGGTTTTTAATTACTTGATCTCACATCTCCTTATGATAGAATGTGATCTCGTGTAGGTGAAACTGAATATATATTGTTGTACGTACTATTAATTTTGATCTTATAAATACTGATTGCTTGTTGTTATATTTCAGGTTGCAGATAACTTCATAAAAGCTAATTGCTTAAATGTGATAATGGTCTCGCTGGAATTTGAGTTAACGCTGAATACACAAATCAAATGCATATGTAACTCTCAATTACACTAGATAGATGCATATGTAACTCTCAATTACACTAGATAGAAGAGTGTGTAACTTCTAGTTACACATGCTAAAAATTATTGTAAATGAATATTAAAGTAATTCATATATTTTTTGTATGAGTTCCTTTTGATGTCTATTTTTTTGATGTGTAACTTTGCATTACACATGGCATAAGGATGTGTAACTTCTGGATACATGGCATGTGTAACTTCAGTTTACACATTCACACTATACTTTAATAATTTTGGGCCTAGATTTAATAATTTTGGGCTTAAATTTAAATTTTATTTAATTTGGGCTTGACAATATATAAAAGGGCATAAATGTCTTTTAATAACTCGGGGCCTAGATTTAAATTTCTTTTAATTAAGGGCCTCATATTATGGGTTATCCATGGGTCGGGCCTTAGCCTAATTTTCCCTTACAAGTATAATCTGTTCACCCGGAGGATAAATGGCTTAGAAGCTATATTGGCCCTTGCAACTTACGGTGCCAATGAGTCAGGCTATTGATTAGTGGGCTGCCTTGTTGATTTAGTCACATCCACCACACAAGTTCACGGCCCGGAGATAGTCTGGTGGATTTCTTTGTGCACTCGAGCGGCATACACATGTGAAAGTCACTAATGGGTTAAAGAACCAAGTGGGGTGACGTGTTAATCTTTTCCACCACACCTTGTCTGTAATATTTTTTTTTTTTTATTTAAGCATGATATTTATTAAATACACTTCTGAGGGGCTATTACATGAGGGTATGTGATACCCCAAAATTCATCAATTACAACATCATATTGGAGCACAGTGTAAGTAGCAGTCTTCGAATCGGAGTTGCCTAGGTGGAGGATGTCGGAGCGAAGGTCGAAAGACCTTCGGTCAATGCTTTCCACAAGAAAAGCTGTATTTTTGATGGACATAACAATGTCCATAAGAACTTGGTTGATGATAGAGGGATCCAATGCAATTGAATGAAGTTGCTAGTCCAATTTGTTCCCATATGCCGAGGAGTGCGCCGCGTGTGTTATCTGTCTGTCTTCCTTTTGTTTAGCTTGATCCATATCGACTATATTTGGAGGAGTTCAATCGAATGCAGGCGAGGAAGAAAGGATGGTCTAAACTAACTATTACAGATTATCTAAATTAACTACGCTAATTATTAAGACAAGACGGATGCGGACCGGGACTAAGAACTAAAATACTTAATTAGAATAAGATCTAATTAAGTTTACAATTATAGATAATCAAAGAAAATAAACTTCTAAATACACTAAGTAAACTAGAATTTGGACACAACAGAGACTACTATATGTATGCTAATAATGTCGAGAGACTAATTAGAAAGGTGGCTGTTCCACCTGCCCGTTGGCATCCAATCTGGATTTGTTGCTTGCTCTTGTGAAAATGGTGTAGCAATTTCTTGGTTTCCTTAAATTGGGTTATCAAAAGGATGATAAGGTTATCGTTGGTGCGACTTGTTGTGAAGAAAACCTTAGATTTCAAGTTTGTTGGCTGGCTTCAAGTTCAAATAAACATGAAGGAGATGATGCATGAGAGAGAAGAATAGCCCCAAGTTTCACCACTGATGCACGAAAAATGTCGAAGGAGATACTTGGGTTGAAGAAGGCAAATCTTCAAGCTAAGGTTTATCAGGAGGCTATTTAGGGCTAAGGAAAAGAAAAACCCTTTTGTAGAAAACTCCAATTCAGGTAAAGCTAAAACAAGGTCCCCTAACTTCAGCATAAAAGATGTTTCAAAAGAAAAATGCATATCTGGTCTTAAGAAAGAAACAATCCAGATAGCAAAGTGAAACCAAGCAAGGAAACTGAATTCCAAAACATATGATCAATAAATAAAACTACCTTGAACCTTCAAAAAATCAAAACAACAGACACTAAAACACAAGAACATAGGAGGCCTGCACCGGAAAACCCCCTTTAACCTTCAAAAATAAACACACCAGGCACTAAAAACACAAGAGGCCTGTACCGGATATGAACCCACCAACAAATCAAAAGCAAAAAAAACATACTGAGTTGTGAATCAGCTGGAATTCTGGTGGTTGAGGAAAATTAACAAACTTGCAGAGAAACACGAAACAGGTTCAAGGAGAAATTGGATTAAAATTAGACCAGACGCTTTTTTTTTTTTTTTTGCTTGTAAATCTTGACCAAAAGGCTTAAATTAAGGGGAAAACAGCTGATGGAAAAGGGGTTCACTTGGATTAACAAGCTTGTGAAAAACAAAGGCAAGGGTTTTGATTTATCGAATTAAATATGGCAAAACTCTAATTAGAAACAGGTTAAAACATCTTGCCGAAATAATTCCATAAGAGCAAACTGGAGTTAAATTCGAACATACCACAGAAGAATCAGCAAAGGCAAGGGTTTTGATTTATCGAATTAAATAGGGCAAAACTCTAGCTTCTAGTTACGAACGACGAAGAATCTTAAATCAGCAAATTTGTAGAAGAAATTGTTACCTGAAAACTTGAAAGGAATAATCGATTATCAAACTAGAAGAACCAGGATCTGGTAAGGAATCTCGAAGTAAATCAGATCTGATAAGTCTCTCTTGAATATCTATTCAATAAAGCAACAACAAAGCAAAAACGAGAGAGGAACCAAAAAATAACATAGGATATGTGAGCATCAACGGTCTAATTGGTGCCATAGAGCCGGTGAAACAGAGGTTTAGTTGTTGATTTGAGGTTGAATCATGGTGAAATTGAAGGGGTTTCGATAATAACTTGAAATGAAGACGGTGTTGAATGTGAAAGCGACTCTCATTGAAACGGGTTTCCCTTCACGAGTCTTTTGGTGCTGATGTTGTACATGTATATACATTAAAAAAAATTTGTTGTTGTAAGATATCTGTAATATTTTCTATTATCTCATCTTTTATCAAAATAAAATGAAAACTCATTTCAATCGAGATGGTGGCATTCCAGTGAAGAGAAAAAGGGGATCTGAACTTAATTCCGTTGGAGGGTTTTCTCATTTCTCCTAACTACTGTTGCAACAATTTTCTATGGCGTGAGATCGAGATAACACGGTAATGGGATCTGATGTTGGGAGTCACAGAGGTAAATCATGGTAGCAGCACTTTGAAAAGGGGTTCCGAAATTTGTCAATCTTCAGGTTGCCGGCATCAATCTGAGATGGGTTTTGATTGTTCGTGATGTATGATGTTGGTGCTATAATTTTGGGGATTGAATTTTGAAGACGAATTGATTGGAGATGGATTTGTTCACATGGGAGTAGGTCTACTGTGAGTTTTCCATTCTCAAGCAGTTAGCAGCTGAGTTTGGGGTTTCCTTGCAATTAGTGATTGATGAATGAAAGTGAGTGAAGAGAAAGCTGTGAAGACAAGAGAATGGAGAATTATTGGATCGATGTGTTAAGGAATTCAGGTTGTATTTGACCTGATTCTGTAGCTGACGAGAGAACAACAGGTGCTACAGTTGAAGTTTACTGTGAATTCGCTAATTTCAGTTCAGACTTGGGGGTTCTCATGGTAGTGGTGAAAACAACATCAAGATCTGGGGTACTTGAATAGAAGAATGGCAGCCAAATTGGGGTCTGGTGCTTAGTGTTCGTTCGATGGGTTGATGTAAATGGAAATTTCAAGCAGCAGCATTCTTTCCGATATGAAGACAATGTGTTGCAGGAGTTGATTATGTATGTTGTTTAGTCTGAATCCGTGTCGGGTGCTGCTGATATTTGCGCATAGGAACGTGAGCAGATGGAGTAAAGGTAGAATGGTTGAGATTGATTGAAGACAGTGGTGAGCTTTATTTTCTCAAACTGATTGGTGGTTGCTGCCAGATTTGGTAAGATGGGTTATAAAGAGTTAGGGCGTGTTCTTGGATAGTGAATTAGTGGAGGTGTCGTCGATTCATGGCTGCAAATGATGGGTGTTGGTCGTGGTGGTTATATGCGGCTGTGTAATCAACTGAAACTGAGTTCGATTAACGGTTAAATGATTTGACTGCAACATCAATGGGGTCTCTGCAGGTCGACAGCATCAACAAAGTGAGTCTCGGTTGCAGCAACAGGAACATGGAGAAGAAGATAGGGTCTGTTGGATGTTGATGGATTACGGGATAGAGAGTGAACTGGCAGTATTGTGGTTGTATTGGTTAGTTGGTCTGAAATGGTCGTGGCAAGTGGTGCTAAGATGGTGGTGTGTTGGTTTAACTTGTGCAACCAGTGGGAAACGAGTGAATTCAGATTGCAGCTTTTGTATCTCGGCTAAGAAGGAAGTTGTGGTTTGTCTGTTGGATGTTGATGGATTACGGAATGGAATGAGGCTAGAATCAAGGGAACAACGAACTCAGATTCTGCTTGAATGAGTTTTGCCTAATGCTGTTCGTGATGGGATAGAGTCAAATATAGGTAACTGATTTCAGCTATCTTTAGGCAGAAACTGGAGGAAGACCAAATGAAGAGATGAATATGGGTTGGTTCAGGTCTTTTTGGCATGAAGATGATACTAATTTGTTGAGCTAGAAGTCAAGTTGTTGTTGTATAAAAGGAGCACAACAATCAACCAAGAAGTGTAAGCTGGAATATCACAATCTGTTCTTTAGTTTTCTAATTAGTTCAGTGTTTAGTTCTCTTGTATGTTAGAGTTTTCGACCGAATATTTTTGTATGGCTATCTACACAACAATGAGAAGCTAAACCCCTATGTGGAAATTGAATTATTGTCCCTCCTTTTGATGGACTTTCACAAATATCCCTAATCCTCTTTACAAATATCCCTAGTGGCATTATTGAAATTTTCACCAAATTTCCTTATCTAACCTTCCGTTTTTATTTCATCTTCTTCCAATACAGCATCAGTCGAACTCCAACACCATTTCCATCTCTCCCACTACCACCTCCATTTTTATAGCCGCTACCACAACCGGGAACGTCACCGCCGCCACCACCATAATTTCAAAGTAGAGTAGATTTGAGCTAGAATAAATTTGAGATCTGAGATTGAAAATCAAACCAAACCCACCACCACCATCTTCATCGTATCTAGCTCTGCAACTACCACGAGCTTCGCCGTCGTTAACTGGTTCGCGATTCGATCCACAAGTATCAACATAAGATGAAACTTTCTTCTTCTTTTAAAGATTAATTTTCAAAATCAAATTCAGAGATGTCGAGATCTGATTTTAGCATCATCAAAAACGATTGAGCAGATAAGTATATCATTATCCTTGTAAATCAGTTCAAGCAAAAACATCAATTGATCGATTTCAGATCTGAACAATCTGGAAACGAAATTTTATTGTTTCGATTGGTTGTGTTGATGATAAAATTGGAGATAGAGATAGTGGTGGTTCTGATTGTTTTTGGTGGTGGTGGTGGCAGTGACGGTGAAGATTAAGTGCGATTTTGTTGCCTTTGAGACGGTGGTGGTGCTTGTCTAGGTTTGGGAACTTCTTAAAGAGAGACAACGGTGGCGAAGCTACAGGTGGGATCAATTGTTGCCGTTGATCCAATTTATGGGATCAACTACGGTTGTTGACCCAATTTTTTATGAATCAACTACGGTTGTTGATCCCATTTATGGGATGAACTCCTGTTGCAAAGGTTATTTTGTTATCGATGATTAATGGATATTCATTATTCCGTTTGATTTTGGGTCACAGTTGGTGATGGGAACTGTTGGTGCTGTTTTAATGGGGGTTTGAATCTATGTTCGAGATAGAGTTCAATATATGTTTGTTTTGGTGATGTTTTTTGGGTTGGTGGTGTTTTTTAATAAATATTGGTGGTTTTGGATGTTTGTGGTGATGTTGGTGATTGAGTTTGAGTGTGATTGTGGTGGAGATTGGGTGTGATTTTGGTTGCATTTGTTGATGGTGTGGTGCAATGGTAGCATGACTGAAGCTACAGGTAATGATCAATTGTTGTTTGTTTGTATGTTTGTACGGATCAACTACTGTTGTTGACCCAATTTTTTATGGGATTAACTCCTGTTGTTGACCCAATTTTTTATGGGATCAACTACTGTTGTTGATCCTTTCAACTCCTATTGTTGACAATATTTCCTTGGATTAGTGTAATCATGCTTGTAGTTTCAAATATGCAAATTTCTTCAAATGTTGAACTTGTGGTGCAATGGTAGCATGACTGACTCCATGTCAGATGATGCGTGTTCGAATCACGCCAAGTTCACTCCATTTACATGGATCAACTGTCATTGTTGATCCAATTTAGGGGGTCAACTACCATTGTTGATCCCCTAAATTGGATCAACTTCTACTGTTGATCCATTTTTTTTTGGATCAACTACCATTGTTGATCCCCTAAATTGGATCAACTTCAACTGTTGGTTCCATTTTTATCTGGATAAACTACTATTGTTGATACAAAAATATCCGAACCAGCGGTGGCGGCGACGACGACGGTGACGGTGGTGGTGGCGGCGGCGGACTAGTGATGGTGGCGGCGACGAACTAGTGGTGTGGAGGACTGGTGGTGGTGAAGGAGCGGTGGTGGATATTAGTGGTGATGGCGGTTGGTAGGTGGTGGTCGTTGAACGGTGGTGGTGGAATGGTAGTTGAATGTTGGTGGTGGCGGTGCTAATGGTGGTGGTGAAGTGGTAGAGGAAAAACTTTGTTTCTTTTTGAAATAAAGAAAAATATTATATGGGTGAGGGTATTAAGGTAATCTAATTTTAAATGGATAATGTTATTAAAAAGTAGGGACATATTTATTGTTGTATAAGGACATATTTATTGAGTGTCAAAAGTAGGGACATATAAATAATGTACCCTAGCTTAATGGGTTCTAGTATTCTTTACAGTAAATGAATTTCATGTTTTAGTCCATTTCTTGGTCTCTGTTTTGATTGCATTTTTGTGTTGATGATGTCGACAAACTTCTTAGATTCATTGTGATTCCGGATACATTGAATGCTAGGGAATCCCTGTGACATTCTCAAGTTTTATTTTAGAAACATAATCAATCAGTCATGATATGGTATTTGTTTTAGTTACTTTAAAATCTCAAATTGCTATATCTGCCGGGTAGAACGAATCATTATTCAGTTCTATTCGAATTATAATTTGATCACATAATTATTGAATACATTAGGTGGAACCTCAAAGTATTGGTAGATACAACAATCACTTATTCCTTTCTTTACAAATATTATTCTCTACTTTCTCAATTACAAATCAAAATTATATTATTGCTTTGCTAAACAATTCTTTTGAGCACCAACAATCTCTGTGGTTAACCAACTGGCATTAGCCCAGTTGGCCAGGGGTTGGGCTCTCAACCTATAGGTTGGGGGTTCAATTCACGCGCTGATCGTGTCAAAAAAAAAAAAAAAAAAACTGTGGTTCGAACACGACTATACTACACTTCAATATTTATACTAAAAAAAAATCTTTGATACTCTGAAAAGAGATCAAATTTTGGCGCCGCGGGCCGGGGATTGTTTAGTGTTCTTTAGAATTAAGTGCTGCAAAAATAATAATAATAATGATATGTGGTTCGAACACGACTACACTACACTACACTTTAAAAATAATCTTTGATACTCTGAAAAGAGATCAAATTTTGGCGCTGCGGGCCGGGGATTGTTTAGTGTTCCTTAGAATTAAGTGCTGCATCGGTTTATTTTTAGTTTTGTTTTAGAGTTTGCTGATTTCTGTTGCTTCTTAACAGGGAGGACGATAGCTCTAAAGACTTGGCGATATTAGGAGCTGCTACGGGTACAGGGAATCAGTTTCGTTGCATCAGTTGTGATTAGGCTGAAATTTAGCCGAAATCACAGCCATTTGAGTCATAATTATATTCTAGTTGCCCTCATCATACTTATTGACGGATTTTTGCTTTCAGTATCCATTGAAAAGTGATTTGATGTCAATCAGATAGTTCAGCGTCCATATAGAAGGTGAACAGATGAATACCGAGTTCGGTATAATTTGAGCAAATGATCAAATGTACTAATCCGGTTAACCATTTCTTCACACACTAATCAACACCATCTTTATCATTAACATAAGCACTTCTAGTCATTACCTGAAACTGCAAGTGTTATGCATCTTGCTTGACTAATTTAGAGATTGCTCATAAAAGTCATAACAATGAAAATAGAGACCATTGGATTGCTCATAAAAGTCATAACAGATGAGAAACTTTGAAACCAAGATTGCAATTTTACTTCAACACATTAATGAATATGGAAGTTATATGTTCCAAATACACTATATGAGCACACCTGACAGAAAAAAAGTCATACCAATTGAAGTGAAAATTTCGAAAAAAATCAAAGAGACAATGTGACAACCCAGACTGAACAACGACGATAATACTAAAAACTATGTCTTGAGTAATCATGAAGACAAATAGCCAACAAACGACTACTGGCAAGAAATTAGTGAACCCATAAAATGTACTAACAGATCCTAACAGACCATGAATGCATATCCAGTGCCACATAAGATTCCTTGCATGCCTAAGCAAGTACTGAGACGGATGAAATGCCATCCACTTTCATACCCAAACGAAATAAACAAACCACAGTCCCAAAGGAAATATTTAATCGAATTTATATACATTTCATTAAACGTTAATATTGTAATACATATCTTCAGATGGAGAAAAAAAGCTCCGTGCTTGTGTTACAGAATTTATTTTGCCTTGTTGCTTGTGTTTTCCCATAGTGCGTCCCTCGGCACCCCCAGCCTCTGCTAACAAACTCAAATCCTTCGATAGTATGAACTTATTATAACTTGGTCAGAGGAACTTGGTTATCAAGGAATATTCACTTACGTAGACAAACTGATTTCGCACATAGCAGCCGTCAATGGTGTCTTCGCTCATAGCTTCGTCCGGAATCGCTCAATAGGGTCCACTTATTTCACTTAAATAGGATGACTCCAGTTCGTGTGTTTTTTTTTTTTATCATTATGGTAAAAAACAGATACAGTATGCAATTCAATAGTTGTTTCCATTGCCATATAATTTCCCTTTATATTTCTAGATGTTTTTCTAAAACGACAAATATGCTTTAAACCTGCAACTTGATTTGAAACCACCATTGTAAAACACTTTTTTTTTTTGTTAATCCAAATGGTAAAGAACCACCCAATGTAACCTGTCCTGAATTGAAATTGAATGATTCTTCTGCTTACATGTGTGTGTCATTGAACGTTTGGCATGGTAGACTTGGTCATGTAAACTATAAATCAATGCATAAATTGGCTAGCGTAGGCTGCATACCCAAATTCACTTTAGATAAAAATCATAAGTGTGAGATTTGCGTAGAATCTAAGCATGCTAAGAAATCATTCAATAAGAATGTCCAGAGAAACTCTAAACCCTTAGATTTAATCCACTGAGACCTAGTTGATATGAAGTCGGTTCAAACAAGAGGTGGTAAGAAATGGTTTATTACTTTTATAGATGATTGTCTGAATCTTTGCCATGTTTACTTACTTAGAGGGAAGGATGATGCCTTAGAAGCCTTTAAGATATATAAAAGTGAAGTGAAAACCAATTGAATACTACCATTAAAACTATTAGGTCGACCGTGGTGGTGAGTATGAAATTCCCGTAGGAGATTTACGTGAAGAACATGGCATAATACATGAGACTACAGCCCCTTATTCACCTCAATCCAATGGTGTAGCTGAACGTAAGAACCGTACCTTTAAGGATATGATGAATGCCATGTTGATTAGTTCGGGATTACCTTCGAATTTGTGGGGAGGCTATCCTCTCCTTGATTACATCTGACAGTACCCTTTAAAGGATCAGATAAAACTCCATATGAGTTATGGAATGGTATACAACCATCTTATGATTACTTCAAAGTGTGGGGGTGCTTGGCAAAGGTGGGCATCCCTCCTCCTAAGAAAAATAAGATAGGACCCAAAACCGTTGATTGTGTTTTTATAGGGTATCCCTGAGCATTCTAGTGCTCATAGGTTTATGGTTGTGAGTTCGAAATTTCGACATAGGGTTGAATACTATCATGGAGTCTAGGGATCTTGAGTTTTTGAAGCTGTTTTTCCTTTGAAACGTGATTCTCGAAAGAGGTGTTTAGATGATCCCCTAGATGTTCCTTCAACTAGTCAATTATTACCTTTAGAGGAAGATGAACCCGAAGTGGAACCTAGAAGAGGTAAAAGGGTTAGAACCGAGAAAACCTATCCTGGTTGCATTACATACCTAGCCGAGTCCGATCCTCGGACTTATAGAGAAGCCATGACTTGTCCGAAGCTTCGTGGTGGAAAGAAGCTTCCATTAGTGAAATGGATTCCCTTCGAGAAAACGGTACTTTTGAACTTGTAGATTTACCTCCGTGGTGTAAGGCCATAGGTTGTAAATGGATTTTCAAAAGAAAACGTAAGATAGATGGAACTATTGAAAAATACAAGGCTAATTTGGTAGCTAAAGGCTACGAGACAAATAGAAGGTATAGATTTCTTTGACACCTATTCACCAAGTGAGTAGAATTAGCTCCATTAGGATGTTAATTGCTATAGCTTCTGTCCATAATTTAGAGATACATCAAATGGATGTAAAGACAGCGTTTCTTAATGGTGAGTTAGATGAAGAAATTTATATGGAACAACTTTGAGGGCTTTGTAGTTAAAGGTTGTGAAAAGAAAGTGTGTAACTGGTTAAATCTTTGTATGGATTGAAACAAGCACCTAAACAAGTGGCATGAAAAATTTGATCATGTGATGATTTCTAGTGGTTTTAGAATTAATGAATCTGATAAGTGTGTTTATACTAAACTTGTCAAGGATGCCTGTGTGATTGTATGCTTGTATGTTGATGATATGCTTATACTAGGTACAAACATGGATGTTATTAATTCCACTAAGAAACTGTTGAATGAGAACTTTGACATGAAAGACTTAGGCCCCGCTGATGTCATATTAGGGATGAAGATTAGAAAAACTTCTAATGGCTATAGTCTGAGTCAGTCTCATTATGTTGAATCCATACTTAAGAAATTTAATCAGTTTAACTGTAAACCTGTGTGTACTCCTTATGATTCTAATTGTCGTCTCAAGAAGAATAAGGGTGTAGGAGTTAACCAACTTGAATACTCGAGAGTCATAGGAAGTCTGATGTATTTGATGAATTGTACGAGACCAGACATTGCTTATGCTGTAAGTAGGTTAGCGGTATACTTGTAATCCAGGGCGAGATACATTGGGATGCACTTATTAGAGTGCTAAAGTACTTGAAGTACACAATGACCTTTAGTTTGAATTACAAAGGATATCCGGCCGTCCTTGAGGGATTTTACGATGCAAAGGCGGATAACGGGATCGGAGGATTCTAAGTCTACGAGTGGATATGTATTCACTCTAGCAGTGCGTCTGTATCTTGGAAGATTTCCAAACAGACATGTATAGCTCGTTCCACTATGAAATTGGAGTTTATTGCGTTAGATAAAGCAGAAGAGGAGGCCGAATGGCTAAGAAACTTTTTAGAAGATATTCCTCTCGGCATAGGCCTGTGCCGCCTATATCTATACACTTTGACAACAAATCTGCGATAGGTAGAGCTAAGAGTTGCTTCTACAATGGAAAGTCTATACATATTCGTAGAAGACATGATACTTTGAAAACACTAATCTCAACGGGCGTTATTTCCATAGATTGGATGCGGTCAAAGGAGAATATCGCGGACCCTTTGACGAAAGGTTTGTCCAAGGAGATAGTTAGTAAAGCATCGAGGGGGATGGGGCTTAGGCTCAAAAATTAAACTTGCCATGAAGGATACTCAACCTTTGATTGGAGATTCCAAGATCAAGGTTTCGAATGAGACAACTAATTCATGGTGGGTAAAGGTAAACACTATCGAGAATTTCATTCTCTTGTCCCTTCCCTATGGTGTTGATGTGATAGTGTTACTGCATGTGGAGGATGATTTTTAAATAAGTCTTAATGAGTTCCATAGTTTCAATTAAGATTGAAGTGGGGTGTAGCAGTAAACACTCTTGATGGAACTCACCTATCTGAATGTGGAAGTGGGGCCGCTTCTATGAGAATTGAGCCAATTCTCTAGAGCATTCGAGAAACAGGATATGTCCAGGGCCAAATTGGACAAAAACGGCACGAACTTAGCAACACCAGGAGAATATCATGTGTGGTTGTTGTCGCGAATTACACCAACGCTATCGGTTCAAGACTAGGTTCCTTTGTTTAGCTAGTAGTTAGGTAACTTCTCACTAAGTAAGGGTTCAAGACCTCATGGACACCTTTGCCTAAATGGTATTTTCCTTACTCGATTTTTTCGTTTTCCGAGATTTCATTCATGTGGGGGATTGTTGGAGAAAATGAGTTTTAATTAAAAGGTTTTATGGTCTTGGTGTGGTTTGATCTAATGACCTAAGGGTCTAAGGATGCTCACTCATTTTTGGGTGAATGAAGTGGAACCTTTAGTCCCACATTGTGGAAAACTAAAGATGAGCTCCACTATATAACCATACACTTATGTATGAATTGTAAAACGTGGGTGGAGCGGATGGGCAAAAATACATATTTTTACCCATGCGATATGCGCGTATGCCATGCACCAAGTTCCTTTTCTACACGGATTTATTTTTGGCGAGTTTTTCTTTAGAAAATTAATTCCAAAATTAATTCTTAAGAGTTCTATTTATGGTAAAATTCCTTTTACTTGTTTTTGAAGAAAACCAAAACCTAACTTGATTTGCAAGTATTTCATCCTATAAATACAACTCGAAAATCTTTTTCAACACACCTAGAAAAATTCTTCTTTTATTCTAGGGTTTTCTCCGGACGTTTTTATCTCCATCCCGTTGCTTGAGTTCGACAGAGGGTAACTTGCGTTGTGCTAACTCAAGTTATATCGGGCAGTCTTATCCTGGACACATCTTCGCTGTGAGGGGTTTAGCATTACTCAACTCGAGTATACCCGCGAACTAATGTGTTAAGGACAACTTGTTGAACCTGTGATTCTGCCCTCGTCAAGATTATTTTGGTAGAGTTGTTTCGCATTAGTTCTTTACATATTATTTTCGATACATCTAACGTGCTGTTCATTGTTGCAAGATCCCAACAATCTTAACACATTAATATTCCTTGTAACAATGGGAATCAACGATGTTGAAAGACCACAAAAGTTTAACGGAAAGGATTTCAAGAGATGGCAATCCAAGATCTTGTTTTTATTTGAGCCATCATGAACTGGATTATGTACTGGTTCCAGGTGATGACTTATACAATACTGAAAATTTGTCTGAGGAGGAGGTCAATATGAACACGAGGTCTATTTTTCTGGCTAAAAAATCATATCATGAACGGTTTGGAAGATGCGATGTATGATTTTTACAATGCTAAAGAGAACTTGACTGCTTATGAGTTGTGGACTGCGTTAGAAGCAAAGTACCAAGCTGAGACTGCAGGAAGCAAGAAATTTCTGGTGGCAAAGTTTATGGAGTTCAAGATGACGAATGATAAGTCTGTTGTTGATCAATTCCTCGAACTTCAACAAATTATTAACCAGATTCTTGCTGAAGGTATGGTTGTTGATGAGACTTTTCAAGTGTCTGCGGTAATTGAGAAGTTACCATCTTCTTGGTCGGAGTACAAGAAAAAGCTGAGGCATGAAACTGGCGAGATCAACATGGTTGAATTGGGAAAGAAGATTCAAGTGGAAGAGATGTTGTGCACCAAAGACAAGAACGTGTCATCTGCAAGGGACATGTCTAACAAAGCTCATATGTCTGAACATAAGCCATCCAAAGCTGGAAAAGGTGACAACAACAGTCGCAACTCGAAGCATGGACCTAACAAGAAAGGTACGTTTCGTAAACCAGAATCTAGCATTATTAAAATTAAGGGTCCTTGTTGGGTGTGTGGAAATACTGGTCATATGGCGTTCACTTGTAGACAACGTAAGGATAAGAAGAATAATGCTAACCTGGTTGAGAAAAGCAAAGACGAGTTTTCTGCTGTGGTGTCTGAAGTTAATCTGGTGACCAATGTGATGGATTGGTGGGTAGACTCTGGAGCTACCAAGCATGTTTGTGGGAACAGAGACTGTTCACCTCCTACCCAGAGGGTAGGGGAAGGCGAGAAACTCTATATGGGTAACTCATCTGCATCAGAGGTTGCAGGAAAAGGAAAGGTCGGTCTGAAGCTCACATCTGGAAAGACTCTCACATTGAATGAAGTTCTTCATGTTCCAGACATCTCTGCAAAAATCTTGTTTCTTGTTCTGTTTTAGATGATAAGGGTTTTAAAGTTACAATTGAGTCTGGAAAACTTATAGTAACTAAGGGCAATGATTATGTGGGTAAGGGTTATAAGACTGGGGTCTATATAAACTTAATGTAACCTGTCCTGAATTGAAATTGAATGATTCTTCTGCTTACATGTGTGTGTCATTGAACGTTTGGCATGGTAGACTTGGTCATGTAAACTATAAATCAATGCATAAATTGGCTAGCGTAGGCTGCATACCCAAATTCACTTTAGATAAAAATCATAAGTGTGAGATTTGCGTAGAATCTAAGCATGCTAAGAAATCATTCAATAAGAATGTCCAGAGAAACTCTAAACCCTTAGATTTAATCCACTCCAGACCTAGTTGATATGAAGTCAGTTCAAACAAGAGGTGGTAAGAAATGGTTTATTACTTTTATAGATGATTGTACGAAGTCTTTGCCATGTTTACTTACTTAGAGGGAAGGATGATGCCTTAGAATCCTTTAAGATATATAAAAGTTAAGTCGAAAACCAATTTAATACTACCATTAAAACTATTAGGTCGACCGTGGTGGTGAGTATGAAATTCCCGTAGGAGATTTTCGTGAAGAACATGGCATAATACATGAGACTACAGCCCTTATTCACCTCAATCCAATGGTGTAGCTGAACGTAAGAACCGTACCCTTAAGGATATGATGAATGCCATGTTGATTAGTTCAGGATTACCTTCGAATTTGTGGGGGGAGGCTATCCTCTCCGCCAATTACATCTTGAACAGAGTACCCTTTAAAGGATCGAGATAAAACTCCATATGAGTTATGGAGTGGTAGACAACCATCTTATGATTACTTCAAAGTGTGGGGGTGCTTGGCAAAGGTGGGCATCCCTCCTCCTAAGAAAAATAAGATAGGACCCAAAACCGTTGATTGTGTTTTTATAGGGTATCACGAGCATTCTAGTGCTCATAGGTTTATGGTTGTGAGTTGAAATTTCTCGACATAGGGTTGAATACTATCATGGAGTCTAGGGATGCTGAGTTTTTGAAACTGTTTTTCCTTTGAAACGTGATTCTCGAAAGAGGTGTTTAGATGATCCCCTAGATGTTCCTTCAACTAGTCAATTATTACCTTTAGAGGAAGATGAACCAAGTGGAACCTAGAAGAGGTAAAAGGGTTAGACGAGAAAACCTATCCTGGTTGCATTACATACCTAGCCGAGTCTGATCCTCAGACTTATAGAGAAGCCATGACTTGTCCAGAAGCTTCGTGGTGGAAAGAAGCTTCCATTAGTGAAATGGATTCCCTTCGAGAAAACGGTACTTTTTGAACTTGTAGATTTACCTCCAGGGTGTAAGGCCATAGGTTGTAAATGGATTTTCAAAAGAAAACGTAAGATAGATGGAACTATTGAAAAATACAAGGCTAGGCTGGTAGCTAAAGGCTACAGACAAATAGAAGGTATAGATTTCTTTGACACCTATTCACCAGTGAGTAGAATTAGCTCCATTAGGATGTTAATTGCTATAGCTTCTGTCCATAATTTAGAGATACATCAAATGGATGTAAAGACAGCGTTTCTTAATGGTGAGTTAGATGAAGAAATTTATATGGAACAACCTGAGGGCTTTGTAGTTAAAGGTTGTGAAAAGAAAGTGTGTAAACTGGTTAAATCTTTGTATGGATTGAAACAAGCACCTAAACAGTGGCATGAAAAATTTGATCATGTGATGATTTCTAGTGGTTTTAGAATTAATGAATCTGATAAGTGTGTTTATACTAAACTTGTCAAGGATGCCTGTGTGATTGTATGCTTGTATGTTGATGATATGCTTATACTAGGTACAAACATGGATGTTATTAATTCCCTTTAAGAAACTGTTGAATGAGAACTTTGACATGAAAGACTTAGGCCCCGCTGATGTCATATTAGGGATGAAGATTAGAAAAACTTCTAATGGCTATAGTCTGAGTCAGTCTCATTATGTTGAATCCATACTTAAGAAATTTAATCCAGTTTAATCAAACTCCGTGTGTACTCCTTATGATTCTAACTGTCGTCTCAAGAAGAATAAGGGTGTAGGAGTTAACCAACTTGAATACTCGAGAGTCATAGGAAGTCTGATGTATTTGATGAATTGTACGAGACCAGACATTGCTTATGTTGTAAGTAGGTTAAGCAGGTATACTTGTAATCCAGGGCAGATACATTGGGATGCACTTATTAGAGTGCTAAAGTACTTGAAGTACACAATGACCTTTAGTTTGAATTACAAAGGATATCCGGCCGTCCTTGAGGGATTTTGCGATGCAAACTGGATAACAGGATCAGAGGATTCTAAGTCTACGAGTGGATATGTATTCACTCTAGCAGGTGCGTCTGTATCTTGGAAGAGTTCCAAACAGACATGTATAGCTCGTTCCACTATGGAATCGGAGTTTATTGCGTTAGATAAAGCAGGAGAGGAGGCCGAATGGCTAAGAAACTTTTTAGAAGATATTCCTCTCTGGCATAGGCCTGTATCTCTTGCTATATCTATACAATGTGACAGCAAATCTGCGATAGGTAGAGCTAAGAGTTGCTTCTACAATGGAAAGTCTATACATATTCGTAGAAGACATGATACTTTGAAAACACTAATCTCAACAGGCGTTATTTCCATAGATTGGATGCAGTCCAAGGAAAATATCGTGGACCCTTTGACGAAAGGTTTGTCCAAGGAGATAGTTAGTAAAGCATCGAGGGGGATGGGGCTTAGGCTAAAAAATTAAACTTGCCATGAAGGATACTCAACCTTGCTGACTGGAGATTCCAAGATCAAGGTTTCGGAATGAGACAACTAATTCATGGTGGGTAAAGGTAAACACTATCAGAGAATTTCATTCTCTGTCCCTTCCCTATGGTGTTGATGTGATAGTGTGACTGCATGTGGAGGATGATTTTTAAATAAGTCTTAATGAGTTCCATAGTTTCAATTAAGATTGAAGTGGGGTGTAGCAGTAAACACTCTTGATGGAACTCACCTATCTGAATGTGGAAGTGGGGCCGCTTCCTATGAGAATTGAGCCAATTCTCTAGAGCATTCGAGAAACAGGATATGTCCAGGCCAAATTGGACAAAACGGCACGAACTTAGCAACACCAGGAGAATATCATGTGTGGTTGTTGTCGTGAATTACACCAACGCTATCAGTTCAAGACTAGGTTCACTGTTTAGCTAGTAGTTCCGGTAACTTCTCACTAAGTAAGGGTTCAAGACCTCATGGACACCTTTGCCTAAATGGTATTTTCCTTACTCTGATTTTTTCGTTTTCCGATATTTCATTCATGTGGGGGATTGTTGGAGAAAATGAGTTTTAATTAAAAGGTTTTATGGTCTTGGTGTGGTTTGATCTAATGACCTAAGGGTCTAAGGATGCTCACTCATTTTTGGGTGAATGAAGTGGAACCTTTAGTCCCACATTGTGGAAAACTAAAGATGAGCTCCACTATATAACCATACACTTATGTATGAATTGTAAAACGTGGGTGGAGCGGGTGGGCAAAAATACATATTTTTACCCATGCGATATGCGCGTATGCCATGCACCAAGTTCCTTTTCTACACGGATTTATTTTTGGCGAGTTTTTCTTTAGAAAATTAATTCCAAAATTAATTCTTAAGAGTTCTATTTATGGTAAAATTCCTTTTACTTGTTTTTGAAGAAAACCAAAACCTAACTTGATTTGCAAGTATTTCATCCTATAAATACAACTCGAAAATCTGTTTTCAACACACCGAAAAATTCTTCTTTTATTCTAGGGTTTCTCCAGACGTTTTTATCTCCATCCCTGTTGCTGAGTTCGAAGAGAGGGTAACTTGCGTTGTGCTAACTCAAGTTATATTGGGCAGTCTTATCCTGGACACATCTTCGCTGCGAGGGGTTTAGCATTACTCAACTCGAGTATACCCGCGAACTAATTTGTTAAGGACAACTTGTTGAACCTGTGATTCTGCCCTCGTCAAGATTATTTTGGTAGAGTTGTTTCACATTAGTTCTTTACATATTATTTTCGATACATCTAACGTGCTGTTCATTGTTGCAAGATCCCAACAATCTTAACACATTAATATTCCTTGTAACAATGGGAATCAACGATGTAGAAAGACCACAAAAGTTTAACGGAAAGGATTTCAAGAGATGGCAATCCAAGATGCTGTTTTATTTGAGCCATCATGAACTGGATTATGTACTGGTTCCAGGTGATGACTTATACAATACTGAAAATTTGTCTGAGGAGGAGGTCAATATGAACACGAGGTCTAATTTTCTGGCTATGAAAATTTGCCATCATCACACATATTTTTTCAGTTGACAAATCCAGGTAATGAGTTTGAACCGTTTCCTGAGCTAGTACCTCTGTTGTAACCAAGAAAATTAAGTTTCAACTTTCAACTTTCCGACTCTTAAGTTTCAACAGTTCACATTTAAATGCAGAATTACTATCGTAACATTTGTATAAATTTGAAGCAGATAAAAACTAGGCTTTCTGATCTTGTATACTTTTTTCGGAAACAACTTGTGCTAGTTGCTTCTAGATTTGGAGACAACTTCTGCTAGTTGCCTCCAGATTTGGAGACAACTTGGGCTAGTTGCCTCCAGATTTGGAGACAACTTGGGCTAGTTGCTTTTCTTGTATAATTTTGAAGCAGATAAAAATGGGCTCTCATCTTGTATAATTTTTCGGAAACAACTTGTCCCAGTTGCTTTCAGATTTGGAGCCAACTTCTACCAGTTTCTAAACGCTTGGAAATGAATGCAGGGCAATGGATTATGGAGCTTCTGAAGTGCAGTTGGTAGAAGATGTTGGCTCATGTTACAGTAGATGAATCAGTCATTGATGCTCTTCCGTTTTGAATACTTGGAAATGAATGCAGCAGTAAGTAATTATCCCGTCCCATTTTTCCGATGAAACATTACAAACAATTAAATAACTTCTTGAATGCTAAAAGCTCAGGTCTTGTTTATCACAGTTCTTCTCTCAATTTTTGTATCTATTGGGTTTAGACTTTAGGATGTTCTGTTTATATGAAACTTGTTGTTGTTAAAATTACGTCTCTATGTCATTTCGATAGAACGAAATTCTTTAGAAGCTTTATTTGAGTGACTTTTGTGTTTACATTTTTGTGCTTTGCTTCTTGCAAAGTGATTTCAGGTTGTGAAGGAGATAGTTTGTTGGTTTAAATGTTTGATCTATATTACTAATTATTTGTTTATTCTATTGAATGTGATTTTGGTATGTTGTTTTGTATTGACGAATATGTGGTGCAATGGTAGCACAACTGAATATATGTCAGGAGATGTGTGTTCGACTCACGCCAGGTTCATTCATTTTTGTATAATTTTTCTTTTGGAGACAACTAGTGATAGTCGCCTCCATATTTGGAGACAACTTGGGCTAGTTGCTTTCACTTTTGAAGAAAACTTGAGCTAGTTGCCTTCACTTTTGAAGACAACTTGATCTAGTTGCCTCAGATTCGGAGACAACTTGGGTTAGTTGGCTCCATTAGTTTTAGCAACATGTTCACATATCCTATTTTGTTTGAGACATGTTGGAGACAACTTTTACTAGTTTCCTCTACTTTCGAAAACAACTTGAGCTAGTTGTCTCATTTGGAGACAACTTCAGCAAGTTGACTCCACATGGTTGTGGTGGTGGTGGTGGCAATGACAGCGGCGGTGGTGGTGCTTACTAGGAAAGTGGTGGTGGTTGGCGGCGGCGGTTGGCGGCGGCGGCGGTTGGCGTCAGTGGTGGTGCGGCGGCGATTGGACAAGTGGTGGTGGTGTTGGTGGTGGGACGGTGGTGGTGGCGGAGGCGGTGGCGGCGGCGGCGGTGGGCCGTGGTGGTGGCGGTGGTGGACAATGATGGTGTGGTCAGTGGTGGCGGTGGACAGTGGTGGCGGAAAGTGGTGGTGGTTGTTGGCGGTGGTGGACAGTGGTGGTGGTCAATGGTGGTGGTTGTTGGCAATGGTGGTGGTGGTTGGCGGTGGTGGACAGTGGTTGTGGTGGTTGGCGGTGGTGGTCAATGGTGGTGGTTGTTGGCGGTGGTGGACAGTGGTGGTAGTGGTTGGTGGTGGTGGACGGTGGTTGTGGTGGTCAGTGGTGGTGGACGGCGGCGGTGGTGGACAGTGGTGGTGGTTGTTGGCGTTGGTGGACAGTGGTGATGGTGGTTAGTAGAGGTACTGTTTTTTTTTTTTTTTTTTTTTTGAATTGTGGTTAGTGGTAGTGGTTTGTATATACCCTATATAAAAGAGGATATTTTAGTAATGTGTCAAGCTTAGGGGTATAATTTAAGTTGATAAGGGTATATTTCAAGGGGCCTCATAGTAGGGGTATATAGATAATGTTCCCTTTAATTTACAGTAGCAAATACTGAAGTCATATACAAGCACTGCGGTTAAGTTGCAAAATATTCCCAATCCACCATGTAACTTATACGCACTTATTATTTCTCAAAAATAAATTAAAAAATACATGTATGAATTGGTGTCGTATGGTTGTTATTTTGCTTTAATATTAACAGTTCTCATTTATTTTTGAGCTTCTTTAAGTAATGAATGAACATATTAAGAATTAATTTAGTTATGATTTATTTCATTCTTGTTCCATATTTTTGGAACGATATCGGTAATGGAATCACCTTGCAGTTATCCATTCTCTAACAGTTGCATATGCAAATGCTTATTAGTGCAGTGATTATTTATATAAAGGGATAGGATCCATTGACATGGTTAGAGTGACATAAGCTTGACATTTTAGTGTTATTTTTTCTGCCAAACTCAAGTGCTAATGAATTTGAAGCTAATTTTTTGGTGACATGTTCTTCTTATAACTCTCTATACTTCAACCAAAAATGAGATCATTCCGAAATATATAAGACCACCATCTACCATTTTGAATATCAACCGTTGAAGATTAACGGTTGAAATTAAAATTTGTGGATGGTGAAATTTCGTATTTCAGAATACTCTCATTTTTTGTAGGAATGTAGAGTATTATATGTCTCTCTAACCATGTCAATGGATCCTATCCCTATAAGGGGAAGGATCCGATGACATGGTTAGAATGTAGAGTATTATATGAGGAACATGTCACCACAATCTTAGCTTTACATTCATATTCGTTTATATTTTTTATAAAATAAGGTGTCACCATGTCATGATAATGTCATTCTATCCATGTCATCGGATCCTTCCCCTTATATAAAATACCGAAGGAAGGCCCAAGATATGATTTTAACATACTCTATTGGATTTTTTTATAAAAAGAAAAAAAGCGAGGATTGCATCCTCGATTTTCTACTTTTTTTGCACGTGTCTATTTTCCTCTAAGGTACTTGCTTTTGAGTAGAGATAAAGGAAACTAAACTTTCGACCACGGTTTTACATCTCCCTGACATTATTGGAGAGAATATGGTTGTACACTCATGTCTGATGGTTGGAAAAACAAAAGCAACCATACGGTTGTAAATTTTCTAGTTTACAGTGGTAGTGGAATTACTTTTTTGAAAAGTGTCGTCATAGAATATAATCGATTGACAACGGAGTATTTAATTACTTTGTTCAAGCCCGTTATAGATGATATCGGTTTGAAAGAATCCACACCAAACTACGCAATTGTTTATTTTCATCGAGAATAAATGATCTGGTGTATATATGTTCAGTACAATTTTAAGTTGGAGCAACAAAGAATTCAAGGTAAAGCAAGCCGACATAACATTGATGTTCACGACGTTCATAGTCATTTGAGGGATAACAATATGCTTGACTGGATAGCGGGGGAAGACGAAACACCGGTTTTACCTCAAGAAGAGCAATGGTTAAATATGCTGGAAGATGAAGCCGTTAATAATCCAGACATGTCACTCTACCATACAAATGGCATGATCCCGAAGTTGAAATCCCATACGAAAGGTTACCGGTGAATGATTCTGTTTATGACTTTGGTAATCTTTCATTTGGAGATAATACACAAGGTTATGAGAATGCGATTCCTACATATGATTCTCGTTACACTACCGATTGCTCTGACCATGGTGTCTGACCGGTTTTCAGCCGACACAAATATAAATTACACTTTCTTACTACTCAAAATATATAATGAAGCAAGGGCAAGAAAGGATCGTTCCCACAGAGAGGTCTTGGTTGTCAAATTGTTTCGGTTCCCTATAAATAACACCGGTAGTTTTGTGATTTTTATATAATAAACTAAATAAAAGCAAATAAAGAAAAGTAAACAAATCAAATCACGGATGAGAAAGTATTGGTCATGGATTTCATCTTCAATCACAAACATGTTTTCAACACAATAACTAGAATTGATATTTTAATCTCAACTTTTATCAAAGGCCCTAGAATACCTTGATCGCAAGAATATCCCGCTAATCTCCTCTTGTCATCAACAAACACATTAAAAGATGCGAATATGAATTCTATCTAAAAGAACAACCCAACGTGTAAAAGCACTAATCAAGTTTAATTCCCTAGATGCAATAGGTTCTATGAAATCAGGCCAATCAAAGCAATCGAACGTGTAAAAGCACTAATACGATTTAACAAAGGTTATGGTTCACATATGATCATAAGAATATATCACTACAAACTATAATCATATTTATGCTACTTCAAATCAGGAATTATCACTTTTGCGTATAATAACCCTAATCTAGCAAAAGACATGCATGTGAGTTCTACCAATTTGCAACTTGACAAAACAAACATTCAATCATATGACAATATTAATGGTGAATCATAAACGATAATATGAGAGAAAACTAATTTATTGAACAAAAACTCATGTTTGGAAATCCAACTAATCCATAACCAAAAGAAAACTCTAGCTCATATTCATGGAGTTCATAACAAGAAGAAAGAGAAAAGACTTCATGGTTTCTAAACCCTAGAAAACAAAGTAGAGGCAAAAGATAAGATATCCCAAAATCCCCCTAAGCTTCCTTATATATAGAGTTTTATAACCTCCTCTTGAAGAAACTAGGAAACCTAGCAAAAATAGGAAAGAGCATCTCCTTAGGAATTATGTCCCGTGCATCGAACCCCGTGCAAATTAGGTTGCCAAACTCTGGCCAAAATCACAAATATCCTTCGCAAATATTGGCTGGAAAAAGGTCGCATGAACATCCAAGTGGGCTTGCGTCTAATACTGAATAGTCCAGCCCAAGTCTTCATAAGTCATGTAAACTGTTTTTAGCTTGTCAGTCCCGTAAAACTGACAGCATACTCTTTCTCTCGGCATCATCAGCCAACTAACCATGGCAGAAACCACAACTCAACTCGTCCGCAGCACCTTTCGATCATGGCAGCAGCTTTAGCAACTACTCTTTCATCTCTTTACAGCACCACGTTATCATCACGAGCTTCCCTGTTTCCACCGTCGAATATGATCATCAGCATTAACCCCTGACTCCATCGACAGACTCCCCCAATACATCCCAACTTCATCCTATCTGCCGTAACAGCAACACCGACTCACATTTGAACCCCACTCGAATTCTCGCTTCATCTTTACTTTACCGCCAATCATAACAAGTCAAAGCATCTATTCATCGGAAATAATCACAACACAACTCCCAAAGAACCCTACTTGCGAGAGAGAACCCATTTTCTTCATCTCGTTGCCATGCATTTCTCGGCTTCATCGTGAATGGCAGCAAAGATCATCTTTCGTTACTTATCCGAGTTCGAGAATAGACCATCATCACCGAACCTCTGCAAACCACATCACGATCAATCAATGACAATATATATCAATGCTATGCTCTGTTTGAAAACTCTTCAACAACAACATCATTGCATGTTTGCCATTATCACGAGTGTCACCCGCAACCATTGTTTCATCGTCACCAGCTACGTCTGATCATTATCCCTTGTCATTACTCGAGTAAAATCACAGCAAGTCTGTTAATCACCGAGAACCATCGAACCACAACTTCATAAACCCCATCATCCAATATCGATGCTTTCTTCACTGTTTTCCTTGAGCTTTTCTCTACCATCGATAATGGCAGCAGCCATCATACGTTTCCATTCCTCCGAACTCATCACGGTTTTGTCTTACTCGAGCTCCAATGGTAGCAAGACATCTCCATGAACTTCTTCGCTTCCTCATCAATCACCGAAGTCCCATCATCACGCCAACGTTATTTCTTCCATTCTCACGATCATTAACACCATATCCATTGATGGCAGCAACACTAGTGATTTCCTGTTGTATTCAACACCAACAATCGACACAACATCATCACCGGTTAACTCCCAAAGACCATCATTCAACGTTAGCGACTCCATTAATAGCGAGTGGACTCGAGCTCTACCTTCCATATCTTTTATACAGCAGAACCAACTCTCTATTCCTCGACTCCGATCATCATCGATCTCGACTCCACCAGCTCCATCGACATCAGTTGATCGATCACAAACCAGATCCATCTTCATTCTCAGCGTAGTCACGGCATCAACTCCATCGTCGTACCCATCGTCTGATCATCTCTGCCTTGAGCAACATCGGAATTATGGCTTCCCCCCAAGAAATGAATGTTTGCCTTTATCAGCTCCTTTGAACTTGACTTGCCCCTTAGTAAAATACTGATTGCCCTTTAGCAGTTCCTTTGAAAATGGCAATCCCTTAACAAATTGGATGCCCCTTAACAAACGAGGGGATCCCAATAGCACTGCCCTTAAAAATGACCAGTGAGCCCTTTTAGTCTTCCGAGTTCTTTCGCCCATAACTTCTTCATACGAGCTCTGAATGACTCCGTTCTTTCGCCATTGCCTTCGTCTTCTCGTCCTCTACAAAATGATGACTAGAAATCCTCCATTTGAACGAGTTCCACTGGGTCTTTGGCCCTTCTTCACTTGTGACTTCACTTTTGTAGCCATTTCCACTTCTTTTTGCTCCAAATGACTCCAAAACACCTGATAACTCAAAACCAATATAAGATACATAATTTACAAGAAAACTCAGAGCTGCAAAGAAAGCATAAATACTAGATATAAAATTAGGTGTTTTACGACACCTAAATCGATTCCCCCACACTTAGACTTTGCTAGTCCTCGAGCAAATCAAACAAAACAATTCTAAAACATACATACAACTCCGTGTCGCCGAGGATACGGTTACTCTTAGCATGAATAACATTGGAAAGTATTTATAAATCACGTTGTGGCCTTTAAACCCCTAGGTGTCCCTAGTGGACGAGTTATAGTCTCGTGAGGGTTTACTAGAGATATACCCACAAAACCTACTTTTCCAACTTACTAGTTCTCAGAAATGATAGTATCCAACGCGCTAAGAAGACATAGAGATTACGCACACTAGTCATAAGTCATAAGAAGTTAGACACATAAATGAACACAATCTCATTCTTAATAGTTGAGAGAGAAATAACCATCCCTTCTCGAAAGAAATTCGGGTTCGGAGTGATTAAAAGTCTCGACTCTGCCTCACAAGAAAGGGTTTTATGAAGTTGCTCTCAATAATAAATAGCTTTTTATGGGTCACACATGTGTCCAGGTAGGAATGAAGAGAGAATCCTGCGACACGTTGAATGGTAGGAAGGTAGAAACCCTCCGAATTGTTTTAAAAACCCACATCTTTTATTCATTTTGAAAACCCATTTTTCTGACGATCTCTTCGAAAGGAAATCAACCATTTAACGAAGGTGGGAATACGCTTACTTACCTCGTTATCTGTTCGCGTGCAGGCTAGCACCACTCTCACAAACATCCATAGAAACGTCTTCGGTCTTCAATCGGTGTCTTCATCTTCGTCTTCGGTCTTCAACTCTTGATGATAACTCTTGAACTTCGTAGAATCTTGACAATGTAACTTTTTTCCTCTAATTCCTTATTGCTTGAAACTTCTTTGTAGATATTCCTTCTTCCATTGACTTTATTGAATACAAAACTAAAAACGAACTATACAAACCCAAAATATAATACAATGCATTTTTCTTGTTTTTTTTTTTTTTTTTTTTTTTTTTTTTTTTTATGAGACAAGAAAAATAAATACAAAATAAAAACAAAACAAAATAATAAAAACCATTAACGAACCTAAAATTTTTCTCTTGTCTTCTTTTTTTTCCATTTTTTTTTTCATTTTTTTTTTTTTTTTGAATCAAGAGAAAGTAAAATACAAATAAAATAAAAAATGTAAGTACAATGCCATGGTGTAAGTACTTTACCGCTTGATTCTTCACAACTTATATGTCTTGATATCATAGACTTCTCGAACTCTCATCTTTGATAATTTTCACTCTTGTACAATAGTCTTCAACTTATAAAAATTCTGCTCCTTGTATGTATTGTTGCTTGTAAACCTTGAACGTCTTCAACTTTCCTTCAAATTTGTGATGCTCCTCTTGTTGATGATGATGGTGTTTCTATGGACCTGTTGGTGTAGAGAGAGATAAGGTGGATGGTGCTTAACTGCGAACAAGATTACAAGTGGTATGTAAGTTAGCAATTCGATGTCACCATCATGATTGATAAAAAATAGCACTCAAGAGATCAAAATAGTGCTTCTATGGTGGGAGGTTGGACAACTCACCATTCTGCCCGGAATTTACGTACGGTGACTCACACTCTAAAAGCACAAATTTAGACAGGTACAAAGAATTGAAGGTCGGTGCCTCACATTATGTAACATGGGTAGTCTCCACTATAGGGGATCACTACTCTAATACCGAATTCAGTCTGCACCTTATTTGCCACTGGCATGGTTAAATCCAACTTTAACTCTCATACAATTAAGAAACCCGATCATGTTCTCTGTCATCTCTAAGTTCAGTCACTCTTATGAGATTCTCGATGTAATCATAGCGACATGTATACTATGTGACTCTAAACTAACTACAAGTTGGAGTTTTATTCAAATATATACAAAAAAATTGAAAATTTTGACTCAAAAAGGCTAAAAACTCTATATGCAAAAGACTCCTCCACACTTAAACTTCACATTGTCCTCAATGTGTAAAACCGAAAATTCTGAATTCTGACGTAACAGCAGATAAAACTCAAAAACTGTACAAATTGGTAAGGAATTTGGAAAAACTCCATTTCACAAAAGTTGTTCATCTACGTGTTTTCTACAAAGTGTCAAAAGGGCACAGTGTTTCGATAAACGGTCTGACAGTTATGGTCTCTGGACTGAACTACGTGCAGTCTGAATTTTTTGACGAAAAGGTATTCGTCATAATTCTCTTCTAAGATAGATTCCGGACTCAATGAAATTAAACATGGGGATGCAAATATGATATGAAAACAATAAAAACAAAAAATAAAAGGGACTAAAATACAAAACCTATGGGTTGCCTCCCATTTAGCGCTTGGTTTAAAGTCGTCGGCCCACTCTTTTGTTATCGTCCATATACCAACAATCGAAAATGGTAGTCCTTGAGTAAAACAATCTGCAATTCTAGTAACAACTTCACACAATGATTAGCATAATATATGAATAATGAAATTGTTATAGCTTGAAAGTTTCCCCCACACTTAGTCCTTTTTACACTCGGAAGTGGATAAAGAACATAAAAGTCGGGTACTTCCACGGTTTCTTGTTCCAAAACCTGCATAGTATGAGAATCAAGTTTCTCTAATGGCGGAAAACGAGAAACAAAGTCATTCAACAATACTCTCGAAGCACATACATTCAAACCAATAAGAGGTAAGGGAGAAGAAACAATAGGCAAAGGGTTAGATAAACCTTGCACAATCTCTTGTATTACGGAATCCTCTTCATCCTTGAAAAATTCAAGTGAATTATTCACCTCTTGTATATCATGGTCCTCTATCAAACCTTGCAACCATTCTTCATCCGTTTCTGCCGTAACCAAAGTCTCGACATAAACATCATCATTACAATCATATGCAAGCTCAATTGGGTCTTCCACAATATTGGTCAAACCGGTCTCATTCTCAATATACTCCTTTTTGTTGTAAGGCACATACTCTTTTGCGGATCCAAATTTTATTATAAGAAACTTTTTTAGAACACTCGAAAATGTATCATCCTCAAGCTCCACCCTTTGAATAGGCTCTTGATCATTATTAAGATCAATGCTTGAGTAATCTACACAAGTGTCGACATATTCCTCTTCGTCTTCATCTTGATCCCAAAAAGACTCCATTGTACACTCCTCGGGGATGTCACCATGAGTTGTTTCAAGCAATGTATCATAATCACCGTCACTATCATAGTCAACATAAGATTGGTCCTCGCTGAATTTAGTGTTGCTAATCTCGAACTCATCCTTTTGAATAGGTGAATGATCATTATTACGATCAAGAGTTGAGTTAACTATACAATTATCAACGAAAGTGCCCAAGGTTTGGCCTTTTTCAACATTAGCATCAATCAAATATTCATCACAAACCATATGCACATTAGAATTATCCATATCTTCCTTGCATTGATCAATGCCTCTTCGCAAGCTAGCAATACCTTCACGAAGTTCTTGGAGTTGCTCGTTTGTAGTCTCTTTTGCTTTTTGAAATTCTTCTTGTAAAAAGTTGGAAATTTTGTCTATAAAGTTAGAGACTTTTTGTTCACGAGCATAAGAATCCTCCCATCCTTGTGGTTGTTCACACACATAGCCGCCATAAGGTTGTTGAGGAAAACCACAAGGTTCCATGGAATATTGGTCATAACCAATAAATTGGTTTTGATCATACCCCTAGAATTGGTAGTTGTCATATTGTTGAGGTTGTTGAAAACCGTATCCATTATTCCAATATGCTCAGTCCATAGTAAGTACTTGAAACAAGAGTTCTCAAAACTCGGTTAAGAACCAAAGAATAAGAAAAAGTAAAACAAAACTAAATACAAAAATAAGAAACCAAAAACAAATGACAACCGCTGCCCCTGTAGCCGGGCGCCAAAATTTGACAATAGGTTGTCAGCCGACACAAATATAAATTACACTTTCTTACTACTCAAAATATATAATGAAGCAAGGGCAAGAAAGGATCGTTCCCACAGAGAGGTCTTGGTTGTCAAATTGTTTCGGTTCCCTATAAATAACACCGGTAGTTTTGTGATTTTTATATAATAAACTAAATAAAAGCAAATAAAGAAAAGTAAACAAATCAAATCACGGATGAGAAAGTATTGGTCATGGATTTCATCTTCAATCACAAACATGTTTTCAACACAATAACTAGAATTGATATTTTAATCTCAACTTTTATCAAAGGCCCTAGAATACCTTGATCGCAAGAATATCCCGCTAATCTCCTCTTGTCATCAACAAACACATTAAAAGATGCGAATATGAATTCTATCTAAAAGAACAACCCAACGTGTAAAAGCACTAATCAAGTTTAATTCCCTAGATGCAATAGGTTCTATGAAATCAGGCCAATCAAAGCAATCGAACGTGTAAAAGCACTAATCCGATTTAACAAAGGTTATGGTTCACATATGATCATAAGAATATATCACTACAAACTATAATCATATTTATGCTACTTCAAATCAGGAATTATCACTTTTGCGTATAATAACCCTAATCTAGCAAAAGACATGCATGTGAGTTCTACCAATTTGCAACTTGACAAAACAAACATTCAATCATATGACAATATTAATGGTGAATCATAAACGATAATATGAGAGAAAACTAATTTATTGAACAAAAACTCATGTTTGGAAATCCAACTAATCCATAACCAAAAGAAAACTCTAGCTCATATTCATGGAGTTCATAACAAGAAGAAGAAAGAAAAGACTTCATGGTTTCTAAACCCTAGAAAACAAAGTAGAGGCAAAAGATAAGATATCCCAAAATCCCCCTAAGCTTCCTTATATATAGAGTTTTATAACCTCCTCTTGAAGAAACTAGGAAACCTAGCAAAAATAGGAAAGAGCATCTCCTTAGGAATTGTGTCCCGTGCATCGAACCCCGTACAAATTAGGTTGCCAAACTCTGGCCAAAATCACAAATATCCTTCGCAAATATTGGCTGGAAAAAGGTCGCATGAACATCCAAGTGGGCTTGCGTCTAATACTGAATAGTCCAGCCCAAGTCTTCATAAGTCATGTAAACTGTTTTTAGCTTGTCAGTCCCGTAAAACTGACAGCATACTCTTTCTCTCGGCATCATCAGCCAACTAACCATGGCAGAAACCACAACTCAACTCGTCCGCAGCACCTTTCGATCATGGCAGCAGCTTTAGCAACTACTCTTTCATCTCTTCACAGCACCACGTTATCATCACGAGCTTCCCTGTTTCCACCGTCGAATATGATCATCAACATTAACCTCTGACTCCATCGACAGACTCCCCCAATACATCCCAACTTCATCCTATCTCTGCCGTAACAGCAACACCGACTCACATTTGAACCCCAGCTCGACCCTCGCTTCATCTTTACTTTACGCCAATCATAACAAGTCAAAGCATCTATTCATCGGAAATAATCACAACACAACTCCCAAAGAACCCTACTTGCAGAGAACCCATTTTATTCATCTCGTTGCCATGCATTTCTCAACTTCATCGTGAATGGCAGCATCATCATCTTTTCGTTGCTTATCTGAGTTCGAGAATAGACCATCATCACCGAACCTCTGCAAACCACATCACGATCAATCAATGACAATATATATCAATGCTATGCTCTGTTTCGAAAACTCTTCAACAGCATCATTGCATCATCGCCATTATCACGAGTGTCACCCGCAACCATTGTTCCATCGTCTGACTACGTCACGCCGATCATTATCCCTTGTCATTACTCAAGTAAAATCACAAAGCAAGTCTGTTAATCACCGAGAACCATCGAACCACGACTTCATAAACCCCATCATCCAATATCGATGCTTTCTTCTTGTTTTCCTTGAGCTTTTCTCTACCATCGATAATGGCGGCAGCCCATCATACGTTTCCATTCCTCCGAACTCATCACAATTTGTCTTACTCGAGCTCCAATGGTAGCAAGACATCTCCATGAACTTCTTCGCTTCCTCATCAATCACCGAAGTCCCATCATCACCGCCAACGTTATTTCTTCCATTCTCACGATCATTAACACCATATCCATTGATGGCAAAGCAACACTAGTGATTTCCCTGTTATATTCAACACCAACCATCGACACAAAGCATCATCACCAAGTTAACTCCCAAAGACCATCATTCAACGTTAGCGACTCCATTTATAGCGGTGGACTCGAGCTCTACCTTCCATATCTTTTATACAAATGAGAACCAACTCTCTGTTCCTCGACTCGATCATCATCGATCTCGACTCCACCCGGCTCCATCGACATCGGTTGATCGACCACGACAGATCCATCTTCATTCTAGCGTAGTCACGGCATCAACTCCATCGTCGTACCCATCGTCTGATCATCTCTGCCTTGAGCAACATCGGAATTATGGCTTCCCCCCAGTAAATGAATCAACTGCCTTTATCAGCTCCTTTGAACTTGACTGCCCCTTAGTAAAATACTGATTGCCCTTTAGCAGTTCCTTTGAAAATGGCAATCCCTTAACAAATTGGATGCCCCTTAACAAACGAGGGGATCCCAATAGCACTGCCCTTAAAAATGACCAGTGAGCCCTTTTAGTCTTCCGAGTTCTTTCGCCCATAACTTCTTCATACGAGCTCTGAATGACTCCGTTCTTTCGCCATTGCCTTTGTCTTCTCGTCCTCTACAAAATGATGACTAGAAATCCTCCATTTGAACGAGTTCCACTGGGTCTTTGGCCCTTCTTCACTTGTGACTTCACTTTTGTAGCCATTTCCACTCCAAATGACTCCAAAACACCTGATAACTCAAAACCAATATAAGATACATAATTTACAAGAAAACTCGCAAAGAAAGCATAAATACTAGATATAAAATTAGGTGTTTTACGACACCTATCAGTGTCCAACATATGAACGAAGGATATAATTCTAATATTGATAACAATACTGAAGTAGGTAACAATGATGATGAAAATGAAGGAGGTTATAATGATGATAATGGAGGCTATTATGATGATGATAATTATGCGAACGAATAGAGCCAGTATCCCCATGACGATGAACCGCCGAGAAAATGAAAAATACATGAATAGGTCGAAAATGGGTGGTGGTCGTAGTTGGTTCGCGTAACTTTTTAAATAATGAAACACTAGTTTAATAATCTTATGTCTTTTAAATTTGAAGATTTTAATCATGTAGTTTACTTTTCCTATATTATCTTAAAATTTTAATTCTAAGTTTTAAGCTTTCAATCCAGAGAAATAGAAAAAACTCAAAAAAAAATGGTAAGAAAGTTATTTACACGATTGCAACGTGCGTGATGACGGGAAAACAATTCTAAAAAACGCATGTTAAAATGTTATTTAGAAGAAAAAAACATTCGAATTAATTTTAGAAAAACGGCGTGTGCGAAAACTGAAAAACGGTCCTAAAAAACTGCCGTTATTTCCTATTTATCGGCATTATAAAGACACGGGGTTCGGAGACCCTCACGGCCACGGTATATGGGTGTGACCGTTTTAACGGCCATTTTTCGGTAAAAACGGGTGTTTTTCAAACCTTTTATTTCATTCCAGAAACGGCAAATAGTATTGTATTTCAACCAATGATTATAGTGCTGCTATAACCGATATTTGGAATGAGATTTCAAAATGATGCATTGACCATGGTTATATCCACGGTTCATTCCGTGTGATTGAGGGAAGGGTACCCATCTAGACCAAAGCACCCCACTACTTACATCTAAAAGGGGGTGATAAAATGCGATATCAAGATAGTGGCACATGTTTGGTTATTCACATTCTCGCCCTGGCCGTTAAAACATGAATAAAAGCTGGAAGAAAAACAGACATATTAATGTCCCAGCCGTTTCGAACTGAAGCTCATACAAATGCAATGGCGTGGAATCTCTCATAAATCTACGTGCATTAAGAAATCATTCCAACCGATTGATTCATCCCAGGTACGACTTAAATTAATGTGTCGTAAGCCCTAGATTTCTGATTCGTAATTCTTCTTTTCATTTTTTATGACTATTGATTGTCAGTTCATTGCTGTTATTTTGATTCTTGAGAAGAGAATTAGGGTTTGCAAATTTGGTGCATTGTGCATTCGTTCCAGTGTTGCTTCACCTGTTCAAGGTCATTTCTTTCAACCTTTTTTCAGTTGATTATTAGAGTTCGCTTCACCAGTGTTTCACTTACATTTCAGTTACTCTCAGTATATTTGTTATTTTTCTTGGGGTGGGTGCTTTTTGATGGTTAATCCCCTTTTATCTAATCTGATCGTATATGGAATTAAGGATGGATACTTAATTGGTGTTTGAATATGCATCTAGAAATTGAGATTCCGGGATCGTTCGGTGTACTTCGACCGTTTCAATGCTTAAAGAAAGAAAGAATTGCCGCTGATTTGGCCAAAATGTTTGAATTTTCTTTTCTGTTTGGTTTCTTTTGATTGTGTAACGATAAATGCTTGGTCTAATTTTTAGCTGAATATGCAGCTAGATGTTCAGATGCCGGTATCATTCGTGATACTTCCGCCGTTGCCATGCTTATAAAAAAAATTGTCGCTGATTTGGCCGAAAGCTTTGAATTTCCTTTTATGTTTGGTTTCGTTGGGGAAGATGTTTATTGATTGGTATCCTGCTACACCTTTTTCTTTATTTTTCATTTTCTTCTACCTTTTATTGTGTTGTGATTTTACATTTCTGCAAGTACTTTTAATTTTAACAAGTTTTCATTTGTATTTAGGATTTAATTAATTTTGAGATTGATGAATTAGGTACTCTATTGGACAAGCTATTGGACTTTGAGACTTGCAGGAATGTATGGAGTTGATTTACGTTCTCAAGGTACTCTATTGGATGACATATACAAGTAACCATATAGACAATAGGTGCAGCGTGTCAACAATGTTTGTGTTTAGTTTTTTCGTGTTCATCACTTCCCTTTGAATACATGAACACCTCTTTATAATTATTATAGTTTAGTTTCCATGGTGACAACGTGTCAGTGATGCTTGGGTTTCTCCTAAACTAGCTTGGAATATACTAAAAATCATTTGTTTCATTAGCTTTTGAATTTGACGATATTGTTGTATGTTGATCGTTGAAATGGCGCCATCCGAGACTGATTTAGTGATTCTACTATTTTTGTAGGCTATGAAAAACAGCTATTTGAGGGGTTTTTTGTTGGAGGTTTCTTGGTAGCTAGCCTAACCTTATACTATTTCAGTTGTCTAAAATATCACAGATTTTTTGGTGTCCCTGTTTCATTGTTAGTCGATGTATTCGGTTGTTCAACCACTTACCATGCCTGGATACTAACTTTTTTTTTTTTTTAGTATGTAGTGCAACATATTTATCCGCATTTAGGATATGTATGTTGAATGGTTAGAGAGAAGATGAACGTATCTGCAGAAGGAAGAATACCATCACCTATATCTGTACTTTTTTGCTTATTCAGTATCTAACTGCCATGTTTTTTTGGCGAGACATACATGCTGCATACATATATCTAACTCGCGACTAATATCTCAGTATATCTCACGGCAGGCAAATATGCATGCACTTTTTTGGGTGGCAATAAATGATATGTGTGCTCATGGGGATGAAATTGCAGTTAGAAACACCAATGAGTTAGAGAAAGTAAATGGTATCAAGCGGGAGATTGAAATCTACAGTACACCGGCGACAATAAGGAAATTCGAAGACGAGTTCTGCACCACTTGCTGTGTTATATGTGGCTCCGGAGTTCAGTACATGGATGTCGATCACTATTGTCTAATCTGCGAGGAAAATACGCTACCAATTGAGAGGTAATTATGAACTTAAGGAACCACATATTGCAGTTAGAAACCTCAGGGTGTTATACGGCACTACACCTTG
The DNA here is from genome assembly GCA_023531295.1 of Papaver armeniacum. NCBI lineage: Eukaryota > Viridiplantae > Streptophyta > Magnoliopsida > Ranunculales > Papaveraceae > Papaver > Papaver armeniacum. Next base: position 264,352 of record JAJJWW010007662.1, read on the forward strand.
GAAACCTCAGGGAGGGTTCTCGATTCACCCCACATTCATTTTCCCATATACGTGTCTGTTAATAGAAAATGTTGGTCATGATTTTATTTGAAATTGTAACATTTAACACTTTAACCAACTTGCTTTGATGGATTCTGTTTGGTCGTGACTACTTTATTGAAGTTCTTAATTTGCGTTGTACTTGACTTTGCATTTCATTTAAAGGATCGGAGAAATGGGCTTTCATTACCGAGTAATGAAGAAGTTCTGCATTTTATGTTATTGAGATTCTAATAATCACTTGAACTTAAAACATATCTCAGAACTGTTAATTGTAAGTTTGCACTTCCCCACATTGATGTATTTTTAGGTGTAATTCAGGAGGGATTGAAGCTTCGTCTGCTTATAATATGTTCCTTATTATATGCTTCTTCAATCTGTACAATTTTCGAATAACCAAGTCTATTGCATCTATACTTCCGTTCTTTGTTTTTCTTTTACAGCTAAATAGCCACTATACCAGTCTGTTGTATGCGACTGCCCGTTGTAATATGAACATGGCGTCGTGCATCCATCACAACTAAGAATGTAACAGCGTCTATTACCAAATACGAAGGTCAACAACAACATTGACAAAACCTCTGTATGAATGCAACATCGACTATAGGTAATGACTGACATACACAGCCTACAAAAAAAGGATCGTAGAGGCCAACCAAGTACATAAATGACTACGGAGAAGAGGTGGTCACTAACCATTGTACTGTAACATTCATTCATAGTTTTTATAAGTTTTTCTTTTTAAAGTTTTGTTGTTGCTTATCAGTCCTAGAAATGTTATTTTACTGATATTCGTCATGTTATTGATTAAAAAGAGATTCATTATATCATTTTAACTATGAGTTTTAGCGATATTTGAAGAGATAAGGTTATAGGTTTCATGTTGGCAAGAATTTGTTAATCTTTTTTTAAATTTCTTTATAATGCATAAGTCAGCACAAGCATTTTTTTGTGAACGGTTGAGAACATGTTCATACTTTCCCTTTTCTTTTCTTTTTTCGTTTTGACAACAAAAATTCCCTCCATTTGCCTTTTGTGTTGCGGCTAAATGGAGACGGTAACTGTAAATTACATTTTGGCATTATATCTATTTGTCTTTATTTACTGTCATTACAATTATACTGTTTTCTCGAGTTCTTCTAAGTCAGTTCTAAAATTTATAAAATCGATTTGATGGTTGGATGGTGGGGTTGTCTGACGCTTCTTCAAATTTTTTTTTTCAGACTTCAGTTATTTTGTTTACTTAGATTTATTTCTGAGGAAACTCCTACAGTTAAATTTTCGAATAAGAAATTTTAGCAAAATGTGAACAGACCGTGTCGTGAGATAATCTTGATTTAGTGATAGAATAGAACCCCTCCCAACCATTGGATTCAACTCACGGGGATAAACTGGGATAACCCACAGTCAACATGGAATCATTCATGTGATTTAACTTTGGGATACAGACCAACGCCTAAATACCACGATCACCGGTATCAAAATTAGATAGGACTTTCTATCTGTTATTGAGAGACTAAGCAAGGATGGTCTTGCACTCCATCAGTTCAACATCCACAACATAAATAGAAATAATCATTTACTTGATGTATACACTATAATCTGTATTGACACGTGGACGGAGATCGTGAGCTGAAGCTGGATACAAGGATACAACATCATACACCGAATCAGTTCCAAATTAGCTTAGAATCTAAGCAGATGTCATTTTGGTAAATAAATGAGCACCCATTTTCCCTATAAAGAGGGGGATAAGGTGGTGAGAAGGGGACAGATTGGGAGAGAGAGAAAAAATAGGGAAGAGTAAGAAACCCACTACCTCTGAAGAGATGAATAATAGCTGGGTTGTATTACTATCTTCGTTTTACCTTTGTAATACCTTCGTAACCAGCGATATACCAGCGTTATACCTTCGTAACCAGCGTTATACCAGCGTAATACCTTCGTAACCAGCGTTATACTTACTGAAGACTTTCACTGGACTTCATTATCATTAATGGAGTTCATCAACCTTGTAATAGATCAAAACCATAATAAATCTTTCTTTTACCTTCCCGTGGATGTAGACACTCCGTTGTCGAACCACGCTAATTATCTTTGTGTGAATCTTTTATTTACTTGTTTATATGTCATATTTCACTTCTTGTTTTATGGTATAAATCAAGATCCAATGATCTTGTTCATTTGGTTGTTGCTACTAGAAAAATGGTAGTAACAATTTGACCCTAGAAACAGGGAATGGGTAAAGAATTTATTCTACCTGTTCCAGATCTATAACCTTGCAAACTTTTTGCTAATTTTCTGAAATTGGTGTTCAATTTTACTGATTTGCAATTCACTATTCACGATGATTCAGTGAATCACTCTTTCGAATTTGTTTTCTGTTTAATGAATTTACTTTACCGGATCCCAATTTATTATTTGTTAAGCTTAGTCTTGTAAGTTTGGTTTGAAAGAATAAAACCCTCTGTTCTCTGCTACTGTGGAACCTGTATCTTTAATTATACCATTTTGATCTCATATTTTGATTTGTATCTGTATTAGCTCCTCCATTTTGAGCTACTGATAATTTTTGAATGCTATAGATGGCTTAGTGAACATTTAAAAATTTTTGAAGCTACCTAAAACTACCTTGTACTGAGTTTTTAAAAGTTGGCCTCCCAACTGTTCGAGAAAATGATCCAATGAATCATTGAAAGTGCTTCCTAATATTTCTGTTGGTTCCCATCCCAACATCTTTCATTTTGCAAAACCCTCGTGGTTCCAAGATTATTTACTTTCTTTTTTCGGGAAATAAGGATGGTTTCATGATTTGATCAATGAAGTTTCTCCTTGATTTTCAACCTCATAAAATTTTATTTTGGCTTGTTCATTCTTCGAGCAGATGTGAGTTTGGGTTATCTTTTGTGTGACAAAACTAATTGTGTAATAATCATTTCAAGTTTTATGTTAAGTGATACACAGATCCCTCACTAGAAAAGCTTCGCCGGAGCAAACTAGTCAGTCATAGCTGAGATCAATGCAGTCAACAACGGATAAAGCACGAACAGTTCATCGCCCACAGTTCATTTCAAAAGAAAAGCTGAGATAATTTACAAACTCCAACGATGCAAAGTCTGATGACGATGAACCAAAGCTAGATGACGAAGCCAAGTCCGACATGAATGACGAAGATACAAGGAACCCGATGATCTAAACCCTGATGCAGACAAAGAAAAGTCAGCCGATTATGCAAGGTTACTTGAAGATGAACCAAAGCCTAATGCCGACGATGAGGAGTCACACAATAGTGCAAAGCTAATGCACCACCAGACAATGAACCAGAGTCCAAAGACAATGACGAAAGTGATTACGGTTTATCCATAGCTCAAGTCCAAGAGCGATGATAGCTCTAATCCTCCCAGCCGATGACAATCCCGAGCCTCCATTCCAATGATGCAGCTCCAGCGATGGTGGTGCAAAGTACGAGGACGATGGTTCAAAATTCGATTCCGACGCCAATGACCAGTGGTACGTAGTGCTGTTCGATGCTGCATACGAGTTGTTGGAGCCAATCAATGGATGGATTGGTCAGTTGCTAAAGCAATGGATCAAGCCATTAAAGCTTCTGAATAGATACTGGTGTCTTTGCCACAAGGAGAGGATAATCAAGCCACACACATGTAAAGCTGCCGATCGACGATGCAGCTCCAATCTTCACTCCGATGATGAAAGGTTGCTGTAGAGCCAGCTGCTTAGTAACGACACAGTCTTCCCATGACGAGCCAAAGGACGATCCAAATTCCACAACGCTGATCTTTGATGAAGACAATCCAAAGTGCGTCGATGATGAGACCGAGTCTTGCTGAGATGACCCAATTCCGAAGACGCAGAGCCAAAGTCTTGCTACGACGATCCAAGGTCGAAGACGATCCACAGTCCGATGGTTCAAATTCTGGTGACGACGATAAAGAGCACCTCAATTCCGATGCTTACTCCTCATCTCCGACGCTGCCGAGCAACCAGAGTAGAAGGATGACGATGCAGGCCAGTGGAAGATTCAAATTCGGATGCCAACAATGCAAAGCCATGCAACCCGAAGATATCTTCGGTCCCACAGTTCAACCAAAAATCCGCAGTACAAGTTTACCAAAGACCAAGTCTAGTACCGTTGACAAAAACTATATCTCCAAACTTATATGAAGTCCAAAGTCCCATGCAGCCTGCAGGTGCAGACTAGCTCAGTTCAAGATGCGGACCAACTCACTAAGGGGAGAGCCCATTTCAAGTGTAAAATAGCACCAACAACACACCAAAGGAGCAACGATGTTAATTCCCCTCTCCAACACCGATGATATGAAGTCTAATACCGATGATCAATTATCACAGTGTCACGAAGCACAAAGCGCCCCGAAGTAGAAGGGGAACAACGATGATGGTCCAACCCTGATGGCGACGAAGAGCCAAAGACCTGCTACGAAGATCTCCGTAGACGATGAGCCAAAGTCTTCCCTGACGATCCAATGTCCAACGACGACGATCCAAGATTCCAACGTTGCTGTGAAGAATATATTTAACCACAACAAAATAGCAGGACTTCAATACGATGGTGTAGCTCCGGTCCGTCAGTCCAATAGTAACGTTCTTCCCGAAGTACGAAGTGTCCCGATGTGAAAGTCGACGTTCTTCCCAATAACTCCCACGATGCAATCCGGACTACGCTGCAAAGCCGCCATGTAACCGCAGCGTGGCCCGGCTCAAGGTTGCTGTGAAGCCAACGATGGATGGCGCAAAGACGAAGATATACTTGCTGTGAAGCCAACGATGGATGCTGAAATGGTGCAAATCCCTCAACTCTGATGATGAAGTACCCGCTGCTGATGTTCGCCACGATGATGCAGTCATGATCCCGCAACCTTCAGCTCCGCTGCTGATGTTTGCCACTATTGAAGACTCCACGTAACCACAGCAGTAGGTGGTAAAAACGATGACCAACTATATATGTAGCTCATTTCCTCCAATACTATGGTGTATCTCCGGTCCTTCAATTCAATAGTGCAGCGTACGTCCCCCACTCCGATGATACATGCTCCCGAACATACAAAGCTAACTGACGTGCAGTTTCTCCAACGTAAATTCCGACGTTTGACCAATGTGAAAGCTTCCCAAAATGCGAAGTCTGACCAAGAAGAAGTCCAACGACGACAATGACTGAATCAAAGTCCAGTGACGCTACTGAAAATACTTGAAGTTCAGTTCGATGGTTTAATTAACCCGATGATCATATGCACGACGATGATACGAGATCCCGTGATAATATTTCCAAGCCCTGCAGTGAAGGTGATATGTCCAATAACGATGATCAAAGCAACCCGGAGCATAGTCTGCCCGCTGCCCAGCTCAGTTCCGAAGATACAGCTCCAGCCCTAGCTCGCGGTAAGGATTTCGATGGAATTCCGAAGAGTACTTCTCCAAGGATCGATGTTTCTTATTTCTTGTACTTTATACTTCTTACGGGAAGTGTACAAGTTTTTTCGGATTTATACAAGATAAGTGTGCTCCTTACGGGAACTGCACTTCTTACTGCCAGTTACTTCTTGTTTCTAGTACTTCATATGCTTTTTATACGAAAAGACTTGCTCGCGCTATCAGTCGGCAAGCTTTCTAGAATATATCTTTGATACTTATTCAAGTATCTTAAGTGCACTTCTTCAGATAGTTCCTACTTCCAATACTGCATATACTTCTTATATGAAAAGACTTCTCGAGATCCGGTACTTCTTATTTCTCATACTTCATTCTTCTTACCGAAGAATACGATGGAATTTTTCGATATTGGTTACAGCAATGGCAAAAGCACTTTAATAAATTATGGGTATCGAGACGGATCATCGATTAGACGGAAAGCAAATCAAACACAAATGAAGAAAGAAGACAACGAATTAAGTGGTTCGGCACTAACGCCTACATCCACTGACAGAACCCCGTAGGGTGAATTGGATTGATCTCCAGGCTTGATGGGATAGTTTACATTTTGATGATAAATCCTATTTATAGGATTATTGAATGAACAGTAAACCTAGAGTAACAAACTATGTTGACTAGGTAAACTAAACTTATCTAGCTAGAATACATGATTTACTAGCTGGATTACATAATCTTGTACATGACTTGGTCTTGTACATATCTTCTTCACACGTCCACTGAATGCACTTAACTGACCACCTCAATCACCTCGGTGGCTAACATATGTACCATATATTCCAACACCCCCCTCAAGTTGAACACGGAAGTCTTTGAAGTGTACAACTTGAATAATCAATCTCTTGAAAAGAATATTGTAAATTTGTAATATAAACTTCAACCAAAATCTTGTAAAATGATACCACGGTCACTTGATCTTTAATCATATCGTCACTTGAACAGAATCGAAATACGGCAACGTCGATGACAATGGATCTTCACAACTCAAGTGGCATATAGGCTTGCGTTTAAAACTGGTTTGATTGCCTAGTGGGATGATTTTCGGGAAAAGAAACTGAAAAGATTAATGACAATTGCACAACGTGCAAAAGAAATGGAACTTGCGAGACGGAATGGAAACATCGTGCGAGAGTAGGACAATGATAAATTGATTAAGATGGGTAAACCCAAATTTTGATACTCCCTGAATATAAACCACTAATATATGGGATGAGAGCGGGGAAAGTAAATTATCTTGTGACCCAAGTAACCAAGATAAAATCTGTTGACTAAAGAAGCAAAACACTATCTTTTACTTGGAAATCGTCCATGAACAGATTCACTGAAACAAAGTCGGGGATGGACATCTAATTGTTTAGAGAGTTTTCGGATACGAGAGAATATTGCCGAAAATAAAAATATAAAATTCAAAGCAACTTAATTGCGCAAATGACTATCAATCAAGTCGATGCAAAAATATGATAAGCAAATGTGTTGATAAGCCGCATGAAGCATAAAATGACCATAAAATGATCAACTAGAGATCAGAGAATTGATTAGCCCATGGATATGGGAAGAGTACACAAAGTACTGGCCAAACTCAAGTTTGACGATTGAAGAGATGGTCAGAAATGACATCAAAATAGCAAGCATCTTCGGGCAAAGTGGTAGAGAAAGTCTAGAAGTGCCTCCGATGTAGGATTTTGCTTGAAAGTTCAGACACCAAGGTGGTGAAAATTTAACCACCAAGGTTGATGTACTTGAAGTTTAGAGAAACGAATCAAGTTCGCACAGAAAATTATATACAGTATGAAGATTTAACAAACGAGAGATCTGAGGTAAATCTTGAACACAAAAACATAATGGCAGAAGGGATATCCGCAAAAATATTGTGAGGATAATGAAAAGATCCTGAAAATATAGTTTAGGGATTAATGGTTTAATTATCCAAGGATGGAAACAATATTGAACCAAGAAACCCTAAAGAAAATTAGATCGCCATCAAAGGACGAGTAGACTAGCACATGAAATTCTTAATCATGGCATAACCTTGAACACCAACTAGGTAGATTATTACCCATTTAAAAAGCGTTCAGAGAAAATAAAAATGATCTCTTGTGATCATGTATCATTTAACTTGAGATACATACAAAAAGAGAAAAGAAGAGAGACAATTTGCCATGAACCAAAGATGTGGTGTTATAGGTAAATTGTTAACAGAATCTTAATAGATTAGGAAGAGAACCAAAAATGGAGATATTTTCGGAATTGAATGAAATCTTCTTGGCAAAGATGAACCAAAAAGCTATATCTATGTACTCTGCGTAGACTCGCATACATACAGTAATGCAAATATGAAAACATCAAAAAGAACTTGATGAAGATAGTAGAACCACACGCAAAATCGTGAATGATACTAAAGCTTTACTGTTGATGGCTTGGGAAAAAGAAACATTGACTAGTTTAGATGTAAACAAATGTGAATAATTGAAGAAAATCACAAATATTCATCCAAAGTACGATACCCAAATCTGATAAGAAGGGAAATGAAATTTCTAAGTTTCTTTGTGTTGTAAAAAAACAAAAATTTTGATTTGTAGCGGAAGCGATTTGAGCGGATCTCCCCGCTCTAATACCATAATAAATTATGGGTATCGAGACGGATCATCGATTAGACGGAAAGCAAATCAAACACAAATGAAGAAAGAAGACAACGAATTAAGTGGTTCGGCACTAACGCCTACATCCCTGATGAGAACCCCGTAGGTGAATTGGATTGATCTCCAGGCTTGCTTTGGGATAGTTTACATTTTGATGATAAATCTTATTTATAGGATTATTGAATGAACAGTAAACCTAGAGTAACAAACTATGTTGACTAGGTAAACTAAACTTATCTAGCTAGAATACATGATTTACCATTTGGATTACATAATCTTGTACATGACTTGGTCTTGTACATATCTTCTTCACACGTCCCACTTTGAATGCACTTAACTGACCACCTCAATCACCTCGGTGGCTAACATATGTACCATATATTCCAACACACTTCCCACATCATAGCCCAACGTTGCTGCAAAAATCCTATGAGAAACGGAGCGGAGGTTACAACAATAGCAAAAGCACTAGGAGACTCGGTCAGTCCTATACGACTCGGCAAGGAACTTTATCAACAACCTAAAAACTCAATACTATCCCTCACTCCAGAATAAAAGTAGCACTGGTGGAGCTTACCCTCTCTCTTATTGGTTGGTGAGTGTAACCTCGCGCTCTCATTGGCTAATTGAGAAACCATTCGTATTCGTCGGATGAAATTTTGTTAGATATGGTGCGTTCATCTGACAATGTGTGGTGTAGATTGGGTGGATTGCTGGGACATACTCGACGGACGTCCCTCATTATTTAGAAAAATTGCTATATTAATTCCGTGCATTTATTGTGAAAATACAGAAAATAAAGAAAACTACTATATTAATTTCGGACATTTGTGATTAAAATAAAAAAATCAATTCAACGTATTTATGGAATAAAATAAAATAATTTATATTTTTTGAATCTTTTATAATTTCATGTATTTATTATAAAAAATTCAAATAAAGAAAACTATTATATTAATTTCGGACATTTATGATTAAAAAATAAAATCAATTCAAAATATTTATGGAATAAAGTAATATAATTTATATTTTTTGAATCTCTTATAATTTCATGTATTTATTATAAAAAAATCCAGAAAATAATAAAAAATACTATATTAATTTCGTACATTTATGACTGAAATAAAAAAAAAAATCGAACTCAACATATTTATGGAATAAATTAATAAGTTTTAAATTTTTAAAATCTTTTGTAAGGAAAAAATATTGGTAAGCATAAAAATTTGAATTATGATAAGATGAAAAAATATTTGAAATTATGTTAGAAAATAAGATCCTATATTCATTTGTTAAAGAATTATTTTTCATGTTGCAAGATAAATTTAAGTCTAATATTTTATTGATATGTTCCTATTATAAGACTTTATACTCCTACCAAAAATGAGTGCAATTCGAGATAACAAACCTGACCATCTACCTATCTTAATTTCAACCGTTAATTTTGAACGGCTGATATTCAAAGGGGTAGATGGTGGTTTTATACATCTCGAATTGTGCTCATTTTTTGTAGGAATGTAGAGTCTTATTAGAAGAATATATCATCAAAATATTAGACTTAAATTCATTATCGTTTGGGTTTTGCGGAGAAAATGGCGCAAATCTTGTCTGACCTTGTCCATGGATCCTCCCTCTGCAAGTATTTAACTCATTTTGGAAGTTTTGGATCCTTTCTTATTTCTTCTTTTTAATTGTCTTCTGTAATCAAAATAAGCCTAAATTATAACAAAATTATATAAATTTTAAGATATCCATTGATATTATTTTCGAAACCAAATATTTTTTCATAGTTTGGTGACTCTATATAAAGCACTATAGCAAGAGCCTCATTGTTTACATACTGCTTTTTGCTTCCCAACTGTTTGTTTTTCTTTTGTTCCTTGAAATTAAGGTTTATGATGTCTCATCTATTTTCGTTATTTGTTTTTCAAGTATAATCAGTACTTCCAAAAGAAGTTGCCGCAAAGGGAGAGTTCTTGAACATTGATATTAAAGGTGAAGAAATTGATCTAATAGGCTTCTGTTGGTGTTTAGTATTTTGTTTGATTTTTTTGTTGATGTTTTTAGGATTTTGTTTGATTTTTTTGTTGATATTTAATTGGTGTTTAGGTTTTACGTCTGGACTACATACCAGGTACCATGCTTAACAGTAGCTCCATATACTTCATGTTGAGGTATAGCTTAGCAACAACTTTAAGAGCCTAATTTTAGAAAAATCTACAAAAAAAATAATAATAAAACATCAGCATCATTGTTTGTTCCATTATATTTGTTTTATGGATGGTGCGATTGTATCATTTTTCTGGATAAATAATTTCAGGTACGGCCTCCGCAATAAGGTGGTGATGTAATTATTACTCCTATTTTCCCTCTTCAACTATGGATACTACTCTAACCTCCTTTGGTTATGACTATTAGAAGGTAAATGTTTCACCTTGCTGCACCCGCTTACCTTACCTTTATTCCAAAAATTTCGGTGTGCACCTGGAGAAAGGCTACGATAACATGGCTACATTTTACGGCTGATTTTGATACACTTGCATCAAAATATGATTTTACCAAACTCTTACTCTTTTTTTTTTTTTTTTTTTTTGGCGAGCAGGGGTTAATGGGAAAATGGGTTTCAAACAACCATAAATGTTGTTACCGACTTGAATTTCTTATTCGTACACTTTTTGATAATCTATGCTACACCTTACAACCAGTAAGATAATATAAGGTTAAAATATCAATGTTTTTTTTTTTATTACTACTAATATCATGTGGTATAAAGTGATAGTAATTAATTAAAGGTAAGATTTGATATCTGGCTCTCTAATTAGTTAACTCTGTTTTCAATTTTGAGGTTGAAAGAGCAGCTCTATAATCGATTGGTAGAAGTATCTTCGTCATAAAAGGTGATAGCAGGATTTGGAGCACCCAAGCAATGTACAAGCATTTTCGAAATATCGAGGAGCCCATCGAGCCTATGCACATGATGGTTCTGTGTTAAATAGATGTTTATGTTAATGATCATACATGCATTTTTATTGTTGGTTAAAGTAATTACCATACTTGATAGCTTAGCGTAGATAAAGACAGACCGAACTCTAATCAACTCTCCAATTTCTTTTTTAAGTTTTTGCAGAACAGCACATAAAAAAGTTATGTGCAAGTTCCCATCAATTTCCTGGTTTTTTTTTTTTCAAATTTTCTTTTGAAGGTTTAGAAGAAGGTGCAGCTTTTGAATGAATCGGATTAGTGTTTGTACATCTAATCTATGCTGCTTTTGGAGATGGTGATATTAGATGTATAACTACTAACCCTGTATGAATTGAGAAAAACCACGGATTCCGCATGTTGTCCATTATTACTGCTTGGCCAGTTGGGTTACTTAAGCACATTCTATTGGCTTTGTTAATATATTAATACATGATAGATGTACATCTTCCATTTGAGCTTATTTAAGAGATTTCATTTTGTTCCCATTGTCAGTTGTGGATGATTATTTAACGTTCATGGTGTTAGCACGCTTATTTGGTGCTTGACCACCTGCTTGAACTCTTCAAATTGGAGTGGTAGTTATGAGACTTCATCTAATGCATCGTAGCCTTGAATATTTGTGAACAAGCTTCTCAAAAGTCCGCGGTATTCCCAACCAAGACTATGGGGCTTTTTCATTTTGCAAATGCCCTTGCATGGTTTATGGTTTGTGTTATAAAAACACACCCATATGTTCTCTCTTGAACTGCGAATCATCTGAAAACAAAACCAAACAAATTCGGTTCATGGAAGTTGGCTTCCAACCTTAGAAATTTGTAGGATCCGTTGCCATCCGGATAATCATCCATTTTAATATGATTTGACAATTTGTTCTTATTTCAAAAGTGACATGTAAAACGCTACAGATTTTCTGCTTCAAAAATAAATAAAAAATATACAGACTTTCTTGGTAAAATATGATTTAATAGTGTACGGGTTTAGGGCACAATTATGCAGTGCTCATTTCTTAATTTGCTAATTTGTTATTCATATCCTTTGTGACTTTGTTTAGCCCAAAAATAGTAATTACGTACAGTCGTACATTCATATTTCATTAGTCCGCATTGTGCTTTGCCATTGCTTGATTACGTCACGGTAAATCATTCCGAGACTTTTCAATACATACAGTAATTTTGTCGATCAAATTCTTGACATTTGTTTTTTTTTTATTATTGTTCATTTAGCATCCCTTGACATGCTCATTTATTGATAAAAAAAAAAAGACATGCTCATTTCTTAGCGTAAAGACTTCAAGTCGTAACAGGGACTTACTTAGTGAGTAGGTTCATAGTGCAAATTAAGGACGTTCATTGGCGGATTAATTGTATAGTTTGGATGATACAAAGGTCGTGAAAAAATGTCGTTGAAAGACCTGAATCCTTTCAAACCCCTAACTTAAAATGATTTTATTAGAATCCTATTATTGGGTTGCACAAGGTTGACTTTTTTGGGGGCTGCATAGGTCATGAAATAGTAATAGCCATAGCCGGTTATCCGGCTATTTTACATAATGACTAATTTTCCCCCAATTTGGTTACTGCTAATTACAGTGATTAACTAAATTAATTATTAGATTAAAATTTCGAAAATGAAAACTTTTTTTCCCTTTTATTTAGGATGAGGATTTTTATGAACTTTTAAAATAAATTCTTATAAGAATTTGATGAAACATATCCTCGAAGTATTCCTAGAAACCTTATACTTCACTCTCATTACAATTTTATTGATTCAAATCATTAACATACGCAAAAAAATCTTTTTTTTTTTTTTTTTTTGCACTTACGGCTGGGAAATGTTTTCTACCCAACCGCCACCGACACATTTCGGCTGAGAAATGAAGACGTTGTTACGATTGAGAAGTGATGAACTCCTAGTAAATATGAGCTACGGTGAAAACTCTTGGTCGTAATTGAAAACCATCCTTACCTAGTCGTTTTATTAATAAACCCGCCGGTTATGATTCATAAATACCCAACAATACCCGTTTTAGCTAATACTCTAATTATTTTTTATTGGGTAAATAAAGATTACTAACCAAAGATTTCTCCTTATTTATTTTTTTACTATCGTCACAGATTTTAATGTAGTTGCAGAAACAATGGAAAATCAAGCTAAATGTGGACACAAGCCCCTCCAACCTTGGATTGAACGGGGTGGTCCCTCCCATTCCTTAAAATCCGACCCCTGTAAATCCAACAACAGAGCAGCTGGTAACATCACTAAAATCTAAAAGCAACTTATTACAAGTTCAGTTTATAAAGGCAGAAATAGCAATGCTTAAAACCAATACAAGAAATAGAAGAAATAGCAATGTTTTGTTGACGCCCAATAATCACGGGATCTATTTCCTCTATAATCGGGATTGATGCATGCGAAATGTACTGTTCACTCTCTCAATAATAATCTTGGGATTATACAGAGCATTTTCCTCAAAGAAAATATTACATATCAACCATAGTTTTAACTACACGGAATATATGATTTATGAAGAAAGATATATCAATGCATTTCCTTGATTACGACTTCTTCAACGGGAAGCAATTCATAAGCTTTTTACAATTTTGAGTTTGTAATCTATTTTATATTAATATCATGTTTATCTTTTAGTATATGTAATATAGTTATTGATACAACTATATAATGAGTGTGATTTTTCAAGGAGCGAGTTGATTTAATTTGTTGATTGATTCTTAACTAAGTATATGATTTCTGAGTAAACATATATCAATGCATTTCCTGGATTAATTTGGAAGCACTCCATATGCTTTGCACTTTTTAGAGTTGGTAATCCATTTTCTACTGATATTATTTTTTTAGCGTCTCTAATATTTGGTATTGATATTACTATAGAGTGTGATTTTTCATTTAACTACATCGAGTTGAGTTGGTTGTTTGATTATTAATGTAAGTATAGATATGATTTCTAAAGATAGATATATCATTTCATTGATTACATCTTCTTCAACGGGAAGCACTTCCTGTGCTTTGCACTATTTAGAGTTGGCAATCTATTTATATTAATATTGTGTTTCTTTTTAGCGTCTTTAATATCATACATTGATTGATAAAACTATACAGTGAGTGTGATTTTTTATTTAACCACAAGAAGTTAAAGCACTGATATATCTTTCTTCGACGGAAAGAACTTCACATGCTTTGCACATTTTTATTAATATCACTTTTTAAATGTCTCTAATTTCATATATTGATACAACTATATAGTGAGTGTTACTTTTTATTTAACTACAGTGATTTAGTTGGTTGCTTGATTATTAATGCAAGTATATGATTTATGACTACATATTCTTCGACGGGAAGCACTTCATATGCTTTGATCTATTTAGATTTGGCCATCTATTTTATATCAATATCGTGTTTCTTTTTAGTGTCTCTAATATAACTATTGATACAACTATATAGTGAGTGTAATTTTTCATTTCACTGTAGGGAGTTAGATCCTGAAATAGTAATTGAGTTGGACGCTTGATTTTTAGTGCAAGTATATAATTTCTAAAGAAAGATATATCAATGTATTTCCTTGATTACATCTTCTTTGACGGGAAGCACTTCATATGTTCTGCATTATTTAGAGTCAACAATCCATTTTTACTAATATCGTGTTTCTTCTTAGTGTATCTAAACATCATATATTGATACAACTATATAGTGTGTGTTATTTTTCATTTGAATACATGGAAATAGAGCCCTAGAGGAGCAGTAGAGTTGGCAGTTTGAATCTTAATACAAGTATATGATAAACAATATTTGACCGAACTGGAAGCCTTTATTGGAGTTTTGAGGTAGAATATTATTAGGACTTTGTTTCCTTACTTTTAAGTAGCAAAAATTGATTAAGCAAGAAATGTGTATTCTAAAATCTAGCAAGACTAAGTATCGTTGTAGTGCTACTGGATTAGACTTCAAATCTATCCTTACCAATTATTTTTAGAGTATTGATATTGGAAATTTCATGAGCTACTTACTGATTTCAAAAGTTGGATAATTTTACAGGAATATTTTCTTTAAGAGGGTTTATTAATCTACAAAACTTTAAACACTATTTAATTGGTGAATTTGGTTCCAACTGTTAATATAGTAAATCAGAATGGGTGGTTTCACATACAGTTGTTAATTGGAACCTCTTCTGGGACGGGTGCGTGGCAAAGCCCTGCCTCACCAAATAGGAGCCAATTCCCATAGTACTTGATGTTTAGGTATCATGTTGGTTGGTGTTTAGGTATCATGTTCGTTAATTAGTAGCTTGTAGATAACATTATTTACTTAATTAGTTAAATATTTATTTTGTTTAATGTTCATGATTAAATGTTTTGAATTAATGGACGAAATTAATTTTTTTAGTTACTTTCATGAGTTATCAAGACTAGCAGTGTTGAACATGTTATATTTGTTTTTAGTATGTGAGGGTTTAATGTGGTTTTATGCTTTAATATCTAGAGTTTAGTTTAATTTTATTTTTGAGATTACTTAGACCTATTTATTTTAGTTTATTTAAAGAATTGATTACTGGTTTTATTTTAGATTACTTAGACCTATTTATTTTAGGGTTTTATCTGGATTTTTGCTTTAATATCTAGAGTTTAGTTTAATTTTATTTTTGAGATTACTTAGACCTATTTATCTTAGTTTATTTAAAGAATTGATTACTGTTTTCGAACAAAGATATCTTTAGAAACCATTTTTTTCTTACGGTCGCATCACACATTAGACTAAGTAAATGAGCTTACTAACTAGTAGTGTAGAGTTATAAGATTTCTCCGCAATTAACTGACTCTTTTATATAACAAGAAAGATTATTCTAGACGATGAACAGTGGAAAAATAATATTTTATAATGAATTTATCTGCTAAATCTCCTAAAAGATCTATGGGTACATACATAACCTAATTTTTCAGCTAATATTTTTTTGAACCGTTGTACTCAAGTGTAAAAAGATCTTTCTAGAAACTTGAATGTGGGGCTTATCTAAAGTAAAAAAAGTGTGTAAAAGAAGCACTATAAAATATGTTAGATGGCTCTATATACCCTTGGAAGAAGAGAGTAAACAAATTGCTAAAGACCGAGATGTAACAATGAAAGGTTCAATTTAATTATATGCTACGGTATAAGAATTTTTTATCATTTGAGATTGTGTTCAGGTCATTTAGGCTTCGTTTGGTTTCTTATTCATTAAATTTATCTGATATTAGATTCTTTGATTTTCTATTTATTTTGGTAGGGTTTTGCGTTTTTTGCTTTTTGCCTATTGCCTATTGCACAACATTACTTGCATTAGTGTAGGGTGTCTTTGGCAGCAAGGAAGTCAAGAAAGGCCTCAAACTGGCAGTAATAAAACATGCTTAATTTCTGAAAAAAGATATATCACTGCATTTTATTGATTACATCTTTTTTTGTGGGAAGCACTTCATATGCTTTGCAATATTTTAAGTTGACAATCTATTTTATATTAATATCGTATTTTTTTCATTCAACTACAGGAGTTGGAGCTTGGAAGATCAGTTGAATTGATCGCTTTATTCTTAATGCAAGTATATATGTGAATTCTGAAAAAAATATATATCAGTCCATTTTCTTGATTACATCTTCTTTGACGGGAAGCACTTCATATGCTTTGCACTATTTGAAGTTGACAATCTATTTTATATTAATATCACATCTTATCATTTAAGAACAGGGAGTTGGATCGTAGAGGAGCAATTAAGTTAGCACTTGATTCTTAACAAGAGTATATAAATTCTGAAGAAAGATATAATAGTACATTTTATTGATTATACCATCTTCGACGGGATGCACTTCATATGATTTTCAGTATCTAGGGTTGGCAATCTATTTTATATTATATCATTTTTTTTGTCATGTAATAGCAGTCTTGATACAACGATATGGCGAGTGCAATTTTTCATCTAACTACGGGGAGTTGGAGTTTGGAGGATGAGTTGGCATTTGGATTTTTAATGCAAGTATATGATATCATACCTAAGAAAAGTAGGGAGTACATAGCAGGTGAAGTAAAAACGAGATGCGGCCCAACTAGATGCCATTGGTACTGGTGTTTTGAGGTAGAATATTGTTATGACTTTGTTTATTTACTTTAAGTTGAAAAAATTGATTAACGAAGAGGTGTTATATGGACATTCTAAAATTTAGCAAGACTAAGCGTAGTTGAAGTGCTACTTTGAATGGCAGACTTCAAATGCAAATTTTCCAATTATCTAGATCGTAGATGTTGCCAATATCATGATATACTAATTGATTTCAAAGTATACTTTTTTTAAGATGATTTCTTAATCTCCAACATTTTAAAAGTATATAATTAGTAAATCTGGTTCCAATTGTTAGACTACTAAACAATAAATGTAATTTTCATTATACATTGC